>PVIH01004690.1:70860-135780 GCA_004025045.1 Sigmodon hispidus | reverse complement strand
TTGCTGCAGGTGGGTAGTGGTGTGGGTTCTGCTGTTGCTGCAGGTGGGAAGTGGTGTGGGTTCTGCTATTGCTGCAGGTGGGCAGTGGTGTGGGCTCTGCTGTTGCTGCAGGTGGGCAGTGGTGTGGGCTCTGCTGTAGCTGTAGGTGGGCAGCAGCATGTGACCTGCATGGAGCTAGTCTTTCAGTAAAAAGTTGGGAAATTTCATATCACCAGGCATGGTGTGTCTACACTCTCAGAACTGGGGAGGCAGAATTTGAGGCTATTCTGGGCTGTACAGAAAGATCTTGTCCTTTAAAAAAAAAAATGGTGAAAGAGAAAAAAGGAAACAGAGGACTGGGAGGCTCTACTGGTTTTCTTTTTTCTTTTTTTTTCTTTCTTTCTTTTTTTTTTTTTTTTTTTTTTTTTTTTTTTTTTTTTTTTTTTTTTTTTTTTTTTTTTTTTTTTTTTTTTTTTTTTTTTTTTTTTTTTTTTTTTTTTTTTTTTGGTGTTTGTTGCTTTGTTTTGTTTTTAAGACAGTGTCTTACTATGTAGTTCTGGCTGGCCTGGAACTGGCTTATGTACTCGAGGCTGTCCTAAAGTCATAGAGATCCACCTGCCTCTACCTCCCAAGTGCCCTAAGGCATGCACCACCACACTGGGGCTCTTTCTATCTTAAGAGAGCATTTGCTGCTCTGGTAGAGGATCCAGGTTCAGTTCCTCAGCACCGACATAATGACTCAAAACCACCTGCCCTCCAGTTCCAGGAGATCTGATGCCCTCTGCTGGCCCCTGTGGGCTCCAGCACACATGTGGCAGGCACATATAAACTCCTACAGTCACACATAAAAATAAGATAAATTGTTTAAAAAGAAATAAAATTTAAAATACTGCCATTAAAGCTGGCTCAGTGCTGTAGACAGCAAAGTCACTGAGCTGCTTGCCATTGAGTTTAAAATTTGAGGTCATCAAATTAAAATCTGAAAAATAGGGAGTCTATGTACATTTTAAGTCAGGGAGGGTGTGGTCTGCTTTAGATTATAAAGAGATTACAGACTCTGGCAAAGTGGAAAGAACCAGGATTGATAAAGGGCAGGGACTGGCCCTGTGGGGTGTAGTCACACTCTGCATAGCTCTAAGCTCTACAAGACCAGACCAGCAGGATTTTTCTGGCTATAGTGAGGGGTGGTAAAAGGTGGCCCCCAGGCTGTCCCCTGGGGAGAGGCCATGGAAAGGTGGCAGGTTGATGAGAAGAGGACCAGCCAGCTCACTGGCAGGACAAGGGAAGCCAAGCAGGCACTGATACCTACCTACCTGGCATCTGGTGTCCAGTGTCTAGGAAGGAGAAGTAACTAGAGGTGTGATGTGGGTGATGGACTCAGCTCACAGATGGGATTCCACGTGATGGCAAGGCCACCTGGCCAGTCACTGGCACCAGGAATAAAGGAGGCACCGCCGGGCCTGCCTCCCCGTCACACACACACACACACACACACACACACACACACACACACACACACACACACACAGCAAGCTGGAGAAGAACCACAGTGGGGAGACAGCTCAAGCCCCCTATGGGCGGTGGCATCCAGCACAGACGTTTTCTCTCTCTCCCTCTGGGGCCTCTATGAGGCCACACTTTAACTCCATCCTGTGACAAGTGACTTGAGACCCTTAGACCTGCAGAAGGATAGACCAGGGATAGGTTAGGCCACTGTCCTGGTGGTGATTTGCCACAGTACCCACAAAGCTCACGCAGAGGGTAACAGGGGTATCCCCTGGTGAAGGTTCACATAGGGATGTCACAGGCACTCTGTAAAGACCATTCAGGCCAGGGTCAGGATGGAGACATGCTGTGGACCAGGTGGCTTGGACTCCTGTCCCTCTTCAAACTGGCTGAAGGAGTTCCTGTCTACACTCATGCCATTCCCAGCCTGTAAAGAGAGAGCAGAAAGAATACATTGAGATTCTGTTCTGCGCATGTGCTGGGGATCCAACAAGCCCCATCTCTTTCAAGGGTCACAGACTCAATCCTTCTGCCCTGCACAGCCATCAGCTTCCTCTCTGGCAGCCACAGATGTCCTTCCTGTGACCAAATCATCCTTTTTTTTTTAAAAAAAAAAAAAAAGATTTATTTATTTATTATGCATACAGTTTTACAGAAGAGGGCACCAGACCTCATCATAGATGGTTGTGAGCCACCATGTGGTTTTGCTGGGAATTGAACTCAGGTCCTCTGGAAGAACAGTCAGTGCTCTTAACCTCTGAGCCATCTCTTCAGCCCCCCAAATCATCCTTAAACCTACAGCCACCATTTCCACGCGGGGACAATTGCCTCTAATTCCCAATATATTCTCCCATCTTAGGGGCCAAATTTTGGCTATGTGACCCGAGGGCCCAATACAACAGAAATCACAGGGTTGGATGCCTTTGGGAACCTGGAGGTGAGTCCCCCAGTGACTGTCAGAGGAAAGGAATATCCACTGGGCAGGATTCTCATCGGGAACAGTGGCTACTCCAGGTAAGGGAAAGAACATGAGGGGTGGTCAGGTCCCAGGTGCTGAGGTAGGGGACAGTGACAAAAGCCGCCATGGAGCCTCTGTTACCTTCTCCAAGCCTCGGATATCAGCAGATGTTGAGAAGAACCCACAGGTAGAGTGAGGAATCTCCAGAGCCTACCTTTGCACACTTACAGTCAATGACTATTAACTGAGCACCTACTAAGTGCCAGAAGCTGGGGGTGGGGCTGTGAGCATGACAGACAAGTCCAAGAGAGAAGGATCAGGTAAGGTAGAGCACAGAAGAGATGTTTTGGAGCTGAGTGTCCAGAAACATAGAAAGAGTATGTGCAAATGTCCTGAGGCAGGAATGAAGACCAGGGTGGCTAGAACAAACAGAGAAGAAAGAAAGAAAGAAAGAAAGAAAGAAAGAAAGAGAGAAGGAAAGAAAGAGAGAGAGAGAGAGAGAGAGAGAGAGAGAGAGAGAGAAAGAAAGAAAATAAGAAGCTTACCCATGTAAGAAGGCCTCACAGAGAAGATTGGTCTCAGGGAAGAGAAGGGACATTCCTGAGGCCCCATGACAAGGGACTGGCCACGTGATCTGATTGGCTCTGAAGCCCATGCTCCTCCATCACGCAGGATTCTAGGCTGAGTCAGTGGGCAATGCCTTCTGTGGTTTGACACTGATCCTATGTACCCCAGTGGCTGTGCCTCAGTTCCCCCACCCCAGGCAGCTACAGTAACAAAGCCTAAATTGTTTGGACGTCAGTACCACAATAGTAGCAGCCCAGGCTCCATGATCCCTTCTGTAGGTGGATGGAGCCTTGTGTCCTCTGCCAGTCCACTAACCCTGGACATCTCCCCATGGCCACACCCATTGCATGGATTTTTCCAGATAATATCAACAACTGATCAAAGTAATCGATTTCCTAAGGACCAACTTAGGGGTGGATGGGACTTACACTAAGCATGGGCGAGAGGTTACTTACGGGTAGGGGGTGACCATGGGGTTACTTACGGGCAGGGGGTGACCATGGGGTTACTTACGGGTAGGGGGTGACCATGGGGTTACTTATGGGTAGGGGGTGACCATGGGGTTACTTATGGGTAGGGGGTGATCATGGGGTTACTTATGGGTAGGGGGTGATCATGGGGTTACTTATGGGTAGGGGGTGACCATGGGATTACTTACAGGTAGGGGGTGACCATGAAGCATCCTTTAGGTCTCACCCCAGCATGGATGACTCCCCCTCACTGCATCCATGGACCCCCCAACCTTAGTCAGCCTTCCTCCCATACTGCTACACTCTAGCACAGTGGTTCTCAACCTTCCTAACACTGTGACCCTTTAACACAGTTCATCACGTCATGGAGATCCCTAACCCTAAAATTATTTCTGTTGCTACTTCATAACTATAATCTTGCTACTGTTATGAATTGTAATGTAAATATCTGTGTTTTCCAATAGTCTTAGGCAACCTCCGTGAAAAGGTGGTTCAACCCCCATGGGGTCATGACCCACAGGTTGAGAACCAGTGTTCTAGCACCTCTTGAGACTGCAGGACAATATATCATTAGGACAGAATCACACACAGCTGGAAGGGGTGTAGGCAGGTGCTGGAATCACAGGAGGGTCCAATGACCTTCCCTACTCCCTCCTTCTATGAGGGAAGGTCAACAGACCCAACCCCAAAGTCACCTGTGAGTAGTCACAGTGTCTTTTGACGATATTGGTAGCTGTCATAACTTCTTATCCCTGTGAGGACAGTGGCGAGAGCCGGGACATGCACCAAGCCCTGCAGGACTTCCTGTGCGCCCAGCAGGTGCAGGCCCCTGTGAAGCTGTTCTCTGACTGGCTCTTTGTGGGTCACATCGATGAGTTCTTAAGTTTCATCCCAGCACCCGACAGGCAGGTGGGTAGCCCTTCTGCATGGGTGTCTAAGCCAGCTCTCCTCTGTGGGGACAGGAAGGTGATAGTGGTGCCATATCCTCTCCTGGGAACCCCAAGTAGGGGCAAAGCTGCCCCTCTGACTCAGGTGTTTCCCACCAGGGCTTCCGGTTGCTGATGTCCAGCCCCAGAGCCTGCTACCAGCTGTTTCAGGAGCAGCAGAAGCAGGGCCATGGTGAGGCATTGCTGTTCAAAGACATCAAGAGTAAGTTGACCATGGCTCCGTGAGAACCTGGGGTTAACAGATTTGTGTACTTACCTTGTGCGGGGCATAGTGCTCAGCCCTGGGCCCCCAAGCTCCCAGTGAGCTACTAAAACAATAAAAGGTATTTTGGGGGTGTTTGAGTCGGCCCAACTCAGGGAAGACTTTCTAAAGGTGGCAGGGCATGAGCAGGGGTTAGCAGGATGGAAGGGGCTGTGGCAGAACGGAAAGGAAAAATTGCTGACAGGGAAATGAGAAAAGCCCGGGGGCAGCAGAGAGAAAGCTGAGCAAAGCCCATGGGATAGAATGTTTCCAGTAATTCAGCAGGTGGGGTCAGAACCCTCTGGTGCTCAAGCGTTTTCTCTAAATACTTTTGAGTGAGTTGGGCGGAGACAAGCAAACAAGCCCCACCCCCTTCGCTTGCTAGCTTGCCTTGCCTTGCCTCTCTGTGTTGCTGGGAATAAAGTTCAGGGTCTCATGCATGGCCACGCCCACTGAGATCACACCCACCCCAGTCACCTCCTTTCCTAACAGCATCTGGATCTGGGGCTGGAGACAGGTCAGATGGGAAAATGCTTACCAAAGCATCAGTCCCATTCTATCCTCAGCAACTGTAAACCAGATATGGTGGCGCATACCTATAACCCCAGCACTCAGGAAGCTGAGGACCAGGAATTTAGGGTCATCCTTGGCTACATAGAAAATTTGAGGCTAGCCTGGGCTATACGAGAGGTTGTCTCAAAAGTAAATATAGTGACTGGAGAGATGGCTCAGCCGTTGTGAGCACTTGCTAGCTACCCTTGCAGAGGACCTGAGTTTGGTTCCCACATGATGACTTCCAGGCTCCTGTAACTCCAGTTCCAGGACATCAGACATGTGTGGGGTACACAAATAATATACATTACATTTAAAAAATAATATAAATAGGCTCTGAGACCAAGGGTTACAGATTTGGAATTGGAAAAGCACAGACCACCAAGGCCCACGCATCTCTCTAGTTCTGATTCACCCCTGAGTCAGGGGTCCAATCATGCTATGTGGCTCCCAAGCAGACATGAGGCCTCACCTAAGCAGCTCCCCGCTCCAAGTGGCCAGTCCTACCTCCTGGGGACATTGACACAGCAGCCTCATTTACTGTGCTAGGGCCACCGTTGGTGTGTCTGGATTCCACAGTTGGAGGCTGGCATTGGAGTGGATGGAGTTCATTGGCTTGATTGGTTGACTCTGCCATGATCCTGTCTCTCAAGCGGGCTTTGCCCTGTCTGCTGGCTCTTCTGTTCAATGGTCATCTTCCTCATCCTCTGTGTCATATGAGATTCAGTGAGGTCATTTAGCCATCCCTGCTGCTTTGACTCTGCACCAATCCTGGTGCTGGAGTGGGCCAAGTTTCACCATTAAAGACACCATTTCTGGAAACCTTCTTCCAAAACAGTATACAGAAGAGGGTAGCGGATGTCATCGTAGATGGTTGCGAGCTACCATGAGGTTGCTGGGAAGTGAACTCAGGACCTCTGGAAGAACAATCGGTGCTCTCAACCTCTGAGCTATCTCTCCAGCCCCACTTCTTCTAAAACAAACAGGATTCCCTTGGAGATGGGTGCACTGTGGGGAACAAGTGCATCTTAAATCAGAACATACCTGTTAAGGAGATGGAGACCCTGGATCCAGCTCTACCCCCTCACTGGAGGGTAGCCTGCCTCCTAAATTGGGTCTATCTTTTCTTTCTCTTCTTTCATGACAGGAAAAAAACGACAGACCATCAATGACATTTTGGCCAACAAGAAACTGAGAGACCAGAATGCCTATGTGGAGGTATTCAGCCCAGCTGTGCTGGAGACATTGTAGTGGGCGCCTGGCTACCTGCCCATGATTAGATGCATGGTGCGGGGTAGGGTGGAGTGGTGTGGAGGTCTCTTAGGGCTGCTCTCTACCCATTGGCTTGGTTACCAGCCCAGGGTCTGAAGCCCAGGAACAGGTAGAGAGCAGGAAGGGGGAGTGTGTGAGGTCCCTGGGACCCTGGTTCTTACCCATTTCTGCCCTAATACACCCCCTTGGCCTCTCCACCAGAGCTGTATCGACTGGAACCGAGTGGTACTGAAGCGAGAGCTGGGCCTGGCAGAGGGTGACATCATTGACATCCCACAGCTCTTTAAGCTCCTGGGAAACTCCAGAGGGAATCTAAAAGCTGAGGCCTTCTTCCCAAACATGGTAAGGTGACAGCCATCACCCACTCAACTGCATCTCACTCAAATGGCTTAAACCTCAGGATGCAACCAGGACGGGCCTAATGTAGAGTGAAAGAGAATGCTGGTGCCTCTTCCTTCACTCCTTGAGGCTCATGTGGCCCTCGTGGCACCCAGAGCCTCTTCTGACCCTTGCAACAAGTCAAGAATAAGAGGGTTCTCTTATTGCTTTGCTTTCCAGAGAGGTTAGGTCCCTAGCACAGAAACACACAGCAGGTAAGAGATGGCAAAGCCGGGATCTGGCTTCAAAACCAGTTCTGCCACTGCTGCCTCCAGGCTTTCATACAGGGGTCAGGGACTGGCAGACATGAGCCATAGACAAGGTGTTCTAGGGTAGCATGGGGCCCTGTTTGACCTTTCAGAGCATGGATACCTTTGTGACTTAACTGTTATCCTAAGTGCATCTTCTCACTCCCACAAAGTTTTTGCCAGCCTTCTCCAAAGAAAGCCCATGGGCCTGATGGAGACTTACCCAGCCATAGGACTGGGGGCTGCAGTTAAGGAAGGAGCCAACATTGTTTATCAGACCAGCCAATTTCAGACTGGCTCCCTGAGGCTCTGGGGTTCTAAGGCAGTGAGCAAGTCTGACTATTGAGTTGTCTCCTCCACATGTTGAACTATTGCAGAAAACTCCATTTAGTAGGCAAATGTGTCCCCATCTCTCCCTGAGGTCCACTCGCCATACTTCACTGTGGTCCAGCTTCTCAGTGAGCTTAGAGAGCCTATGACATTTTACCAATAGGGCTTGTCACAAGAAAACACAGAGGGCTAGAGAGATGGCTCAGAGGTTAACGGGGAGGGGGAAGGGGGCTACAGGACCTGGAGAGATGGTTCTAGATGGCTCACTGGTCCTGAGTTCAATTCCCAGCAACCACATAGTGGCTTATAACCATCTATAATGAAATATGGTGCCTTCTTCTGGCATGAAGGCAGACATACAGGTATAATACTGTATACATAATAAACAGACAGATAGACAGACACTCAGACAGACAGACAGATAGATAGATACAGATAAATACAAGAAGAAAACGGTGTTAAAGTGTGCCCAGCACATGAGAGATTGAGGAGGGCAGGAGAGTCAGGAGTTCAGGGTCAGTCTCAACTACGTAGTATGTATGGACTACATGAGACCCTGTCCCCAAAAAGAGATGTGTGGGCGGGAATCAGAGAAGTCAAGAACAATTGCTGCTCTTCTAGAGGGGACCCAAGTTCGAGTCCCAGCATTCATTTTGGGTGGGCCTCCAACTGCTCTAGAGGATCTGATGCTGTCTTCTGGATTCCTTTGGGTACCTGGACATACTCAGCAGACACAGACAACATGAGCAAACATAAAACTTGAGGGAGGTGGGAATTATGGACAGATGGCTTAGTGGCTAAGAGCACTTGCTAAACAGTCATGAGGACCGAGGCTCAGATTCAAGGTAACAAGCGGGGTGTCCTCCACATGCCTGTAATCCCAGCTCTGAGGGAAGTTGAGACAGAAAACTATCTGGGGCGTGTTGACTTCCAGTCTAGCTGGGAAAACAGGACCTCCAAGTTCAGGGAGAGACCGTGCCTCAAAGGAATACAAGGGGGGGTAACAAAGGGGACACAAGAAGCCCTCCTTGGCCCTCTGTGTGCATCCCCCCTCCCCAAACAAACACATACAGATACATATAAGTAATTAAAAGAGCTAGAACGATGGCTCAGTGGTTAAGAGCACTGGCTGCTCTTCCAGAGGTTCTGGGTTCAGTTCCCAGCGCCCACATGTTAGTTCACAAACTGCCTGTAATTTCGATTTTAATGGATCCAACACCCTTACACAGACATACATTTGGCAAAACACCAATGCTTGTAAAAATAAATTTTAAAAACTTTTTTAAAAGCTCCAGTAGTCCTATGGATCCTACACTAGCTGCTGTCTCATCTGATCTGGTCCTCCACTTCCCTGCAGGTGAACATGCTGGTCCTGGGCAAGCACCTGGGCATCCCCAAGCCCTTTGGACCCATCATCAATGGCCGCTGTTGCCTGGAGGAGAAGGTGCGCTCCCTGCTGGAGCCGCTGGGTCTTCACTGTAACTTCATTGATGACTTCACACCATACCACATGTACCATGGAGAGGTTCACTGTGGCACCAATGTACGCAGGAAGCCCTTCACCTTCAAGTGGTGGCACATGGTGCCCTGAGTATCACCTCTGACAGCTTCCTTCAAAGATTGTCCTGGCCAGAGATTGCTGGGCCCCTCCAGGAAAGGGCAGCAACAGATCTGGGGATGTTTGGGCTTCCTGAAGTGGCTTGCCTCACCCATGTCTGGCTTCTTCCTTCTTTGCATCTACTAAAATGGTCCTTGCAAAGCAAATTCAGTTCTGCTCAGAGATGCTGTAATAAAGATGGGGTTTTGTATCTTTACCACTGAGTTTCATCCCTAGCCCCATCCTCTGAAAAGCACATTGAAATCAATTTCAAAGCACCCATGAGGTGCATAGCTTCAAGTATAGCTGGGGCCTCTTTTGACTTTTAATTTATGTGTCTTTTTTTTTTTCCTTTCTTTTCTTCTTTTTTTTTTAAAGCAGTGCTGGAGATGGAACCTGGGCCTTGTGGGTGCTCGGCAAGTGCTCTACCAAACAGCTACACCCTCAGCCCTTAAAAAATACTTGCCTTGGAGCCAAGGGTGGTGATTCACACTTTTAATCTCAGCACCTGGGAGGCAGAGGCAGGCAATCCGTGTGTTCAAGCCCAGCATGGTCTCTATATTGAGTTCCAGGCTAGCAGGGGCAATATGGTGAGACTCAGGCTCAATTAATTAACTAAAAATAAATAAATAAATAAATAAATAAATAAATAGAAACACATTCCTCGGGCCAGTGGGATGGCTCAGTGGGTAAAGGCACTTGAGCACAAGGCAGGCAGCCCATGTTCAGTACCCAGAACCCATGTAAAGATACAGAAAACTGACTCCACAAAGCTGTCCTGTGACAGTAAGTGACCCTGGTGTGTTGGCATTCACACACTCTATGTTCTAATGAGAAATTCAGAAGCTGGGGGGATGGTTCTGTGTGATAAAGGATACACTGACAAGCATGGGGGCTTGAGTTTAGATTTCCAGCACCCATATTAAAATAATAATGCCTGCAATCCCAGCTGGTCAAAGTAAATAGAGACGAATCAATGGGGGAGGGTGCTCCCTGGCCAACCAGTCAATACACAAATTTAATGTCTAAGTTTAATGGGCTGCCTTGCCTCCAACAATGAGTCATTGTTTGTTAGGGTGCCAGGCTACAGTTTAGAAAAGATGGAATTTTGTGGAATGAAGTACAGAATAAGTTCTGGCACAATGCTCTAAAGACTTATGTTTAGGGGCTGGAGAGATGGCTCAGCGGTTAAGAGCACTGACTGTTCTTCCGGAGGACTTGAGACCCAGCATCCACATGGCAGCTAACAACTGTCTGTAATTCCAAGATCTGACACCCTTACACAGTTATACATGCAGGCAGAACACCAATCCACATAAAATAAAAATAAATATTATTTTTTTTTAAAAGACATGTTTAGGACCAGCAAGTTGGTTCAGTGGGTACAGCCTGACGGCATGAGTTCAACTTCTGAGACCCACATAATTGGAAAACCAACTCCCATACACGATCCCCTGATGGTCATATGCATGATGTATCATGTATATACACACATACAAATGCACAAATATATGTACATAATATAATTATTATATACAAATTATATATGTATGTATAATTTGTTTTAAACCGCAGATTCGGACAGGCTTGGAGGTGAGCATTTATAATCCCAGCACTCAGGAGGCTGAGGCAGGAGGATTATTGTGAGTTAAGGCATCCTAGGCTAGATAGTGATATTTGTCCCAGAATAGGATTCTTTCCTAAAATCTCTGCCCTGCTCACAAGAAAGAGATGGATAAAACCTGAGTCCAGCTCTGAGGCAGGGCAGCTGCTCGCCTGCCTAGAATGTTCTGGGTCAAAGCAACTTTCCTGTAGCCCAGGGAGGCTGGGGTCTGTGGAATGCTTAAGTCTGAGGTTGCAGAAGATGTGTAAGGGTGTGTGTGTGTGTGTGTTAGTATATGTGTGTATCTGAGTGTCTGTATCTGCATGTAAAGCAGCCCTGAAATGGAAGGAGCTGCCTCCAAGAGAGCCAGGGCAAAAAACACAGAGTGACCTCATGAGCAGCTCGTTAGCTAAAGTAAGTTAAAATGGAAACCAGGTGTGTTGACCAGCTTCTCGCTGTGTGAGGCTAGGCCTGGTGTCACATGCCGGCAACCCCAGCACTGTCAAAGTAGAAGCAGAAAGAACAGGCCTTCAAGGCCATGTTCAGAAGCACATGGGAGCAGAGGCCAGCCTGAGCTACGTGAGACCCTTTCTCAAAGGAGGAGAGCTGAGATCATTTTAAAGAGGGAAGATTAGGGCTGGAGAGATGGCTCAGCAGTTAAGAGCACTGACTGTTCTTCCGGAGGACCTGAGTTCAATTCCCAGCATCCACATGGCAGCTATCTCTAATTCCAAGATCTGACACCCTTACACAGTTATACATGCGGGAAAAACACCAATTCACATTAAATAAAAATATTAAAAAAGAGGAAAGATTATTACCAGAGCAGTGGTACTCAACCCCTAAGGCGGCAACCCTTTAATACAGCTCCCCATATTGTGGTGACCCCCCTCCAATCATAAAATCATGTCCACTGAACTTCATAACTATAATTTTGCTGTTATGCATCATAATGTAATGTTTCTGTCTCTGCTATTATGTGCTTCGTTTGTGTTTTTGAGACAGGATCTTGCTAGAGGCCCTAGCCTACCTGACACTCCCTTTGTAGCCAAGGCTGCCCTCACACTGGCACCTTTCTAGCCTTCCAAGTGTACAAATAACCGGTACCATCATTCATCTGTGATAAGCTGGCGGCTCCCCCACAAACTGCTCTACACCAATGTCTTCTGGGAAATAAGATGGAGAAGCTCCTGTAGAGAGTCTCCTTAATTAGCCCAGGCTGGCAGCCTGCTCTTGACCCTTGATCTCGGCCTATCTAGTTCTGGGATTGTAGACAGGAGCCACCATGAGGGAATAATAATGGGAGCTGAGCCTAAGACCTGCAGGTGAATAAAGTCTCTATCAAGGAGCTACACTCCCACCCACCAACTGTCGACACAGTCTTATTGAATTACCCAATCTAGCCTTGAACTCACTCCATAAGCACAGGCTGACCTACCTCAGGTCAGGTCTTTTTTTCCCCCTAATAACAAATATGTATACTATAGAATACAGTATATTTTGTGGGCTTTGGAAACAGGGTCTCATTCTGCAACTAACCCAGACAGATCTCAAACTCAGATATCCTCCTGCCTCAACCTGAGTGCTGAACCGTTTGGCAGGCAGGAACCACCACACGTGGCTTAGTGGTTTGACCTAAGTATGCATTTCCTGAAAGACCATGAAACTCACTGATGTACCCATCATTCCAGTACTTATCATAGCACGTGAGAATGTTTTAGCAATTTTGAAATATATGATAATTATAAATTCTCCTGCTTTGTGGGCCTAAATGAACAACAGCTGTAAGCAAGGCTCCACAGGTTTACTCTAAGCACAGCTGGTGCTACCCATCCCCCCCCACCTCCAACTCAGCCCTGTGCTAGCAGGAGATGAAGCTAAGAACCACCTTTATCACCAGGAAAAGGATGCAGGCTGTTTGCAAAGCTAACCAGCTTCCCCACCTGTGAACTTAGCAGTTGGCCAAGCCCCTCCCCATCAATTGCCAAGTACATACATCCTAGCCCAGTGGTCCTCAGCCTGCCTAGTGCTAAGACCCTTTAATACAGTTCCTCATATTGTGCTGACCCCCAACCGTAAGATTATTTTGTTGCTACTTCTGTAATTCTCCTACTGTTATGAATTGTAGATATGTAATATGGCAGATATCTGATATGCGACCCAAAGGGGTCGAAACCCACAAGTTGAGAACTGCTGTCCTACAATTGTGCTGGAGACCTTCACCCAAGCAGCTCTAGAGGAGTCTGCTAGTATCTTGGTCCACGCAGGTTCCAACATCCCAGAGCTCCAAGCTATTAGCCTCTAATTGCCCAGGGCTGTAGGATCCACAGGCTGCAGCTGCTAAACACTGATACTGACTGAAACATCCTGCCATTTCCTCTCTCCCTCCCCATCTTGTGCCCCTCTACAGCTACTAAGGAGAAAAACAGGCTCACCTGGGTGGGATTGAGGCCGCGATAAGGGGGCAGATTGGTCGTTCCTTACACTATTAAAGAGGCAGGCAAGAGGGCAAGACAGCCCTAGGTGGTTACTCTGGTAGGTAAGGGCTGTACCCAAGAGTGGCTGGCTTGGAAGTCTTGCCATGTCTTTCCAGAGTACGCTCAGCCTGTCCCTGGACAGTCCCACCCATGCTATTTGCGTGCTGGGCATGGAAATCAGCTTGGACATCAGTGGGTGAGGCTTGGAGACATCTGAAGGGTACCCATAAGGGGTGGTCTGGGTAGAGTCCCTGTGCCCACAAGTCTGAGGTTAGTTCTCTCAGCTGAACTGGCTGGCCGCCAGGAAGCTGGTTTGGTGTCTGGGGACCTTCAAGTCCCACCACAGAATGCTGACCTACACTTCTGCTTCTTGCGCTGAAGGATCCCCTTAGCTCTGCCGTAGTTATGAGGAGTTGGGAGGGGATGCTTTCCTTGTGTTTCTCACACTTGCTCACTCACTTCTTACATGGGAGCTGGGGCCTGTATAGACAATGAAGATTTGATTACTTGTGAGGCGTTGGTGGAAAGGAAAGTGAGTTTGGAGCTGGAAATGAAGGTCCCAGGGTAGCGGATAGTGAGAAAAAAGCTGAAGGCCCCCCTAAACTTCACTGACCAAGGAGGCCACTTCCTCAGCCCCTGTGGATGAAGATTGGATGTCCCCAAGCCTTGCTGCCTAAGCTAGGAAGTCCCTGTGCCTCTAATGCATTGTCTCTGGCAAACCAGATGTGCACCCAAGAATTGCCAGTCCTTCACCATCCGTGGCTCCCCCAGGATCTTGATCCACATCTCCAGCACGGTCATTACTGGGAAGGAAGACGCCGTAGTCTGGCGACCAATGGCAGAGCCCACAGAAGCACTGGTGAGAATGGTGTCACCCAGCCCCACTGTGGACGAGGACAAGGTGAGCCGGGGAGGGAGAGGGTGGTAACCCTACCTACCCAGGTGATCCCAGTGTGGAAGCCGGCAAGCCTCGCTGAAGTTGATTGGCCATAGGGCAGCTGCGTCTGTCTGTGGGCAGGCAACAAGATTCAGTATGGGATTGGTGTGTGGATGGAATCTGCCCCTTTGTGTGTCTAGGGAGGACAGCTTCCTAAGGCCGGCAGCTCACTTGGGTAAGCACTGTGCCTTGAGTAGCCAGAACCAAGGTTGTAAACTGGACCTAATGGTGCGTGCTTATTAAGCCTGGAGGATTAAAAGGGAAAATTCAAGGTCAGCGTTAGCATCTTCAGTGAGATGCTCTTAAAAGTTCTAAGTGGTCGGGGGCTGGAGAGATGGCTCAGCGGTTGAGAGCACCGTCTGCTCTTCCAGAGGACCCGGGTTCGATTCCCAGCACCCACATGGCAGCTAACAGCTGTCTGTAGTTCCAGTTCCAGGCAAACACCAAGGCAAATAAATAAAGCTAAAAAAAAAAAGTTTAAAAAAAAAAATTCTAAGTGGTCAAGGCCCTTGGGTCAGCTCATAGTGGGAAGCTTAAGCACAAAGCCAAAGTCAAATGCTCAGACTCTGTCTACGGCTCTAGCGCTGGGCTCCTGTCCTCACCCTTAAAGATTCTCCACGCTGTCTCCACAGGTGTTGGTTTCATACTACTGTCCTGACAAAGAGGTCCCCACGGCCACAGCTGTGCTGTACCTCACCGGCATTGGTGAGTCTTGTTCCTTCTAAGAGCGGAAGCCCATCCAGCCCTCCTCTGGGCAGGGAAGAGGCTCTTCATATATAAAATGTCTCCTATTGGTCCTGAGGCATCCACACATGTTTCTCAGAGTTCAATCACTCCTTTCTTCCTTCTTTTCTACCCTCCCTCCCTTCCTGAGGATAAACACAGCCGGAATCTGTATGGACTTTTATCTGCCTCCTTCCCCATGCTCATCATTGACGGGTCTGGTCCAAAATTTCTATGTCATCTCACTGTAGATCTCTACCCTTAGCAATTTACTGATCTAAGAAGGCCTTACTGAGTACACATGAGGCCAGGAGGGCATCAGGTGCCCCTAGACTGGAGTTTCAGGTGGCTGTGAATTGTCTAAGGATGCATACTGGGAACCGAATTTGGATCTTCTGGTAGAGAAGCAGTAAGTTCTTCAGAGCTGAGACATCTCTCCAGCCCTATCTCCCAGCTGCTTTGTAAGAACCAGGTGGCCGCTGTGTCTTCTCTGCCTTGACCCAGTGGTATTAGACACACCTGTCATCCTTCCCTGCATGTAACACCTGAAACACATCGAGATGGCTCTATTTTTCCAAGGACCCTTTGCAGACCCCTTCACCCCCAGAGGCCATCAAGTGTTTCAGGCTGTACCTCCTCTCAACACTGTCGCTACCCAGGCAGCCCCCTAGATACATGGCTATTGCCTTCCCAACATAGCTTCTTATGTGTCTAACTTAGTAGATCTTAAACAAAACTGAGTTTTCTCTACCCTGCTCCAAGCCTGGCTTCTTTAAATTTCATATATGTTTAGTTAATGAGCATTGCATGGTCAACACAGTCCTTAGATGTCGGAAGGGTGCCTGATCATCTCCAACTCTGGAGTTGGCGAGTAGTTGTGAGTTTCCTTGTGGGTGCTAGGAATTGAAGTCCGGGCTTCTGCATGAGCAGTAAGTGTTCTTAACCGTATCTCAGTTTCCTGAGGCCAGTTCCATCTTTCTAGGTATGCAGACTCCTTGGTTGTCCCTTGTCCACTTGAACTACATTGTCTAAATCTTTTTTAATTATGTAGTATGTATACAGTGTTCTGCCTGCATGTATGCCTGCATGCCAGAAGAGGGCACCAGGTCTCACTGTAGATGGCTGTGAGCCACCATGTAATTGCTGGGAATTGAACTCATGACCTTTGGAAGAGTAACCATAGTCAGTACTCTTAACCTCTGAACTATCTCTCCAGCCCTGGATTTTAGACAGTCTAGATCTAGCTAGACTGCAAAGAGTCCTTGGTTCTGTCAAGGCTGCCATCCTTTTGCTCAAGTCTTCAATGGGGTTCCTACCCTCTTAACCATTCTGTGGGTCCAGTTTTGATCCCACAACTAGAGTGGTATCTTTAGGAAGACAGTCCCTGGGTTCCCAGGCTTTCTTGAGCTTCTGTAGGACCCAAGTCAAATCCAAAGTCCTGACTTCCTACAAGCCCTCCATGAGTGACCCAGCTACCTCTGATCCTTGAGTTGCCTTATACGTAATTTTTCATCCCTTCTGGTACCTTTTATTCCAGATATTAGGGATTTTTTTTGCCTCTTTCAAGTCTTAAAACAATTTATAAGAGTCCCTTAACTACTTAAAGACAAATAGCTGGTTCCATTCCCTAGTCCCTGCACCCCCTGGCCCATGTTACTGTCAATTAACATATATACTATGATCCTCTCAGCCAACTTCTGTGTGTACTTTGACCCTGCAAATCCCCAAATGGCGGGTTTTACACGCTGCTATACCCCAAACAGTCAGGCTCACTATGGCCAGTGGGACCCCATGCCTACAGGTTGGATGCTGAGGGTACAGCAGCAATCCAGGGCCAGGCTCAGGGTCCTGACCCTCTGGACAGGAAGAAGCACTTCACACAAGATCTAGAGTGAGATAAGGTAAAACTGAAGGGGGCTGAGCTGTGTGGGAAGGGGGGTGGGCAGTAGGGTACCTCATGAAGGTAGTCCTCCAGGAAGGCTTTGAGCAGAAACCTGGATCCTTAAGTCCCCAAGGGATCTTCTGTATTGATCCTTGTGTAGCTTAAAGTTCAAAGATTTTTCTAGATAGGAAAATAGGTTTTGTTGGAATTGCTTGGATGGATGGAAGCTGGAAGAATGAGTTCATATTATCTGTGTCTGAGTTCTGAAGTGTGAACAGGAGGGGGTCTCCCTCTCTGACTTATTCATGGGAACCAGCATGCCTTTGAGGACACTAACTCACTGGGAGTGTCTAACCTGTGGCCCGATATAGCTATGGATATATCCCAATATAAAATCACATGCTCAAGAAAATTGAGGGGTTTTTGTGGGTTTTTCTTTAGTTTGTGTATGGGGTGTTTCGTAGTGTGTGTGTAGTTTTGTAGTGTGTGAGAGAGCAGGAGGAAGAGAGATTTACTGACTCATTGCATGGGTCTCCAGCATAAATTCTGAAGATGCCAAACTTGACCTTAAGATGCTGCTTTAGGCTATCAACAGTGTCAGAGGCTGGGCTTGCCCTGTGAGGACCCCTGGAGCCTCTGCACCGTATTAGCAGTCCAGGTGTCTGAGATTGTCCTTTCCTTTCAGAGGTCTCCCTGGAGGCAGACATCTACCGAGATGGACAACTTGACATGCCAAGTGACAAGCAGGCTAAGGTGAGGCTTGCCTGGTCAAGGGAGCAAAGTGGGACCCCAAGGGAGCCATGCTGACCCCAAGCCCATTCTTATCTGACCTCCAGAGTGTCTTACGTTTCACTACTATAACACAAATCACGGTCAATAAAAATTGATTTCTGACTTACTAAAAAATAGACAGGTGTGGTGAAATGTCCCTTTCCAAAATCCCACAAAGTAGAAGCAGAAATATTGAGCATTGAAGACCATTCTCAGATACATAGGGGATTTCAAGCTAGCCTGAGCTTATACAATGGATCCTATTTCAAAACAGAGTTGGCACCCGCTTGTCATCTCTGTACTGGGATCATGAGGGCAGGATGGTCAGTTTGATGCCATCCTATGCTTACATATACATACAAGACCTTTTCTCAAAAACCAAAATAGCCAGATGTGCAGAGGCACAGGCCTGAGGACATAGCAGAGTTAGCTTGCCACCTCTGAACCCCCCTGGTGGAACACATCTCTTGGAGCATGCCTCTGCCCCTGCATTCCTAAAACCAGGCAGCAACTATAACTTGTATTTAGCTTTTACTCACCCAGTAATTCTCAATCTCTGTCCCCTGGGTCTCCAGGGACTGTGGACAAAGCTCTGCATATGAGAAGCAGAGGGTTTGCTTGTCTCTTTCGTGACTCAATGTCCCTGTCATTTGCAGAAAAGATGGGTGTGGGGCCCAAATGGCTGGGGAGCCATCCTGCTTGTGAACTGTAATTGTGGTGACACCAAACAGCTTAATAAAGAGTCCAGCAATCCGGAGGTCTCCAAAGGTACACCCTTTCCATGTTTCCACATCTATTAAACTCTGACCATTCCTCAGCACATATGCAATGCAGGTCACACCTGATTCTCTTTTCATAGACTGGGAGTGTATTGTTCTATAGGACAGCATTGGCTTAACTTGTACAAAGGGTTAGGGTGACATTACTGACATACCAAAGGGGTTTATGCCTTGAGGCTGTGTAATGAGAGGCCATATGTTTTCATACAAAGATGTGTATAGTTTTTAAAAATTATGTATACAATCTACAGAAGAGGGCACCAGATGTCATCATAGATGGTTGTGAGCCACCATGTGGTTGCTGGGAACCAAACTCAGGACCTCTGGAAGAACAGCCAGTGCTCTTAACCTCTGAGCCATCTCTCCAGCCCCCGTGTGTATAGCTTTTAAAAGAATTATTTATAAACAAGGCATGATTGCACATTCCTTTAATCTCAGCCCTTGAGAAGCAGCAACAGGCAGATCTGAGTTCAAGACCAGCCAAGCTACAGAGAAACACTCAAAAAAGCATTCATTATGTGTGTGTCTGTCTACATGAGTTTGTGTACCACGTGTGTGCTGGAGTCCTTGAAGTCGGGGCAGCAGACCCCCTGGAACTAGAATTTACAATTGGTTGTAAGCCATCTGAAATGGATGATGGGAGCCAAAGCCAGGTTCTCTGGAATAGCAGCAAATGCCTTAACCACTGACCTAAGTCTTCAGCTCTTCTGCATGTGTTTTGAGACAAAGATCTCATATAGCCCAGGCTGGTCTTGAACTTTTATCTCGTGTCTAGTTCCTGACAGGTTTACAAATGGTGTCTTATCACACCATTTATGTGTAGTGTGCTAGGGATTAGAAACTTGACCTTCCCCAGGGCTTTGTGCAAGGTGGACAACAATCTACCAGCTGAGCTACAGCCTCAGGCCCCATGAAGAGTCTTAATATCAGACAACAACCCATTACTTCTGGCTGTAAATGAACCTCATTTTGACATCTGGGGGTAGAAATGGGATGTTGACTTCACAAGGTCGTGAGAGCTCTTGATCCCATAAATGGAGTATGAGAACCTCTCTCTAGCAAAGAGGTGCCTTCAGGCTGGGGACCCTGGAGCATCTCGGGAGCCAGAGGATCTCAGATAAGCCTTAAGGCCAGACATGGTAGCTCACACCTGTCATCCCAGCACCTGGGAGGCTGGGGAAGGGGAGACACTAGGTTGGGCCAGCCTGGACTACGAAGAAAGACTCCATGCAACTTGTGCTCCTATCTCGGCTGCTCATGTTCCCATCAGAGTCTAACCTGAGCCTGGTTTACATCCTCTTACCCAGAAATACAGAACCTGTCCCAGATGACTCTGACTGTGGCGGGCCCCTGCTCTGTTCTTAAAAACTACTG
This sequence comes from Sigmodon hispidus, assembly GCA_004025045.1. Classification (NCBI taxonomy): domain Eukaryota; kingdom Metazoa; phylum Chordata; class Mammalia; order Rodentia; family Cricetidae; genus Sigmodon; species Sigmodon hispidus. The sequence continues at coordinate 116,189 of PVIH01004690.1, read as the reverse complement.
GCTGATTCTCCATACCTCCATGGAAGAAGCAAACAAGGCAAAAGTGTACTGGTCCAAGAGTAAGTCTCAGCCCTACTCCACCTTGGCATGCTGGTCAAATGGTGGTCCCACACCACCTCTAACAGGGTGCTCAGAATCTAGAGTTTCAGGTCACCGGCTGTGTGGCCTGATCTATGTTGCAGAGGCTGTCTTCCTACCACCTTTACTAGAGAGCTAATTTATACTGCCATGGGTTAGCCTACATGCCCTATGTATGCCTGGTGACTGCAGGGACCCACAGAGGGTCTGAGTTTCTCTAAAACTGGAGTTAGATGGTTGTAGCCTGCAACATAAGGGCTGGGAATCTAACCTGGTCCTCTGGAAGGAGTGGCCAGTGCTCTTAACCACTGAGTCATCTCTCTAGATGGTTTTTTAACCCAAGTCCTCAGTTTACCTCCCGTAGTTGTGAGGAGGTTCCAGATGCAAGCCATACCCCACATAGATTTAAGTGTGTGCTTGCTTCCGAACTCGGGGAATTCATGATTACAAGTGCTTTACTGACCAAATTAGACACATCAGAGACCTTTAGAATCTAATGGCTCTGTCGTCATAGTGCATTCACACAGTACCCCATCCCTTGCTCACTCTCCAGCAGGCAAGTGGCATGTGTCATTTGCTCTCCAGATTGATTGAAGGCCTGGGGAAAGGTATTGAGTTGATGGGGGGTGGTGTGGGGATGCTGATTTTGACTTCCCATAACTAGCCTGCTTTAAAGGCTCTAGAAGCAGTGAGAAGGACCTGGGTGGTCAGTACGCCAGGAAGAAGCTTGGCAGCTCCATTGTCAGATGGTTTCCACTGAGAATGACAGATCTGGGGTCTGGCTCCTACAAAGACAACCTGATCTATGTTCACCTGCCTTCGAGGTCTCTTCTGTGGTTTTTGTTGGTTTTGTTTTTCCTTGATCTAAAACTGAAAATGCTTTGGTGGTGGCAGGGCACCAAAACTGTAGGTCCTTCTAGAGGCCATCCATCCATCATGTGGGTGGCCAACATCCTGGTGGGGCTGTTAAGCCTATCTTTGCATCCCTTACCTTTAGGGACTCCTACAGTTCTTCCCAAAGGTCCGATTTGTGAGTCCAAGTGTGAAACTACTTACCTCATTAAAAGTGAACACCAAGTATAAATTCTCTAGCAGAGTCCTGACTCACGCATCTGTGCTAGGCCTTCAAAAGGATGTTGGTGCTGAGGCTGGGGAGGTAACTTGGTCAGTAAAGCAATTGTAATCATGAATTTCCTGAGTTCAGAAGCCACCATGCACTTAAACCTAGGCGAGGTATGGCTTGCACCTGGAACCCCACAGAATGGGGAAAGTGGATGGCAGTCACTCTAGATGAATTGATAAGCTCCTGATTCAGTGAAGGAGGCCTTGTCTCAAAGTTACTAGGGACACCTATGTCAGCCTCTGACCTCCACATGCATGTGCACACTCATGCAAAGAAATATGGTATGATGGTGCATTAAGTGACCCTTCACAGTGCTGGCAATCCTGGAGCCCTCATCTCTGATGTTGAGATGGATCACAAGCCAGCTGTGTGCTTCCCCACCTGGAATGGGAATGGCAATCGGACAGCTCTAGCAGCCAATTCACCCTCTTCTCTCTCCTAGAAAGTACCTCTGGGACCTATGAGCTGGTAGTGGGCCCTGGCAAGCCCATCCATATTCTGGCTCCCTTTGAGAATGGAGGGAAAGAGATCTTCTACATAGAAGCCACAGAATTCCCATCTTCCAGCTTCCCAGGCTTAATTTCCTTCTCCGTCTCCCTAGTGGAAAAGTCTCATGACGAGGTATGGTGCTGGGCTCAGTGGAGGGAGAGGGGTATCACAATGCTAGACAGGACACCCAAGTATGACGCTCGGTATAGCTAAGGGGATGTTACAGAAAGCTGTGGAAGGTAGCAAGTGCCAGTGATGGGTTAATATGAATAGCTGTAGACCCCAAAAGTGCAAGGGGAAGAAGGCAGATGAGCTAGGTCTCCATGGAGACCTGTTATCCATTGCAGTCAATCCCGGAGATGCCGCTATACAAAGATACAGTGATGTTCCGGGTTGCTCCTTACATCTTCACTCCGAGCACCCAGCTACCTATCGAGGTTTACCTGTGCAGGTAAGAGTGGCTTAGGCTACCTGGGGGGAGGGTGTGTCACTAGCATCCTCTCCTCACTCCCCACCCCAATGCTAGCTGGGAGACCCAAGAAATAAGGTCTTTGGAGAGTTGAATAGGATGTCAACATAAACATTGGGCCTGAGACTGAACTAGAATCCTGATAAGGACACTTTCCAATTGTGACTTGCTGGTACAGTTAACTCTTGAGGGTCCCATTGTTAAATTGGATGTCTTGACATCACCTTCAAATGTCACTTTATGCCCAAGGATAGGATGTCCACTGTGGATCCACAGTGTTGGATCCACACTAAAATTCTAAGTTTTCCCAAGTGTGATGTGATGCACACCTTGAACCCCAGCATTCAGGAGACAGAGATAGGCCAGTCTGAGTCTGGATCCAGCCTGATCTGCAAAGCAAGTTCCAGGATAATGTGTAATGAGACCCTGTCTCAAAAAACCAACCTAAGTGTCACAGATGTCCCCACAGATGACCCTTAATTGGCCATCTTGAGCTGCCTAGTTTCTGGTCCTCTTCTTGGGGAGCAAACGGTCATCTAGTAGTCTGAGCAGAGGAGCCCCATACAAGGATATAAAACAATGAGTGTACATGGTGATTAAAAGGTGTGAACAGGGTTGGGCTATCACCAATTTCCAGCATGATCTAGGCAAAAGTTCAAGCCAGTGACCTATGCTGAGGTGGGGGGACAGTGGCTCCATTCACCTTGTGGGCATAATGTGACCCTATCCCTTACCATCTACCCCTGGACATGGAGTGTGACTATTGAGGACCTTAAGGAAATCACAATGGGTTTCTCTTGTGGCAGGGATCTGCAGCTGCAGGGCTTTGTGGACACAGTGACCAGGCTGAGTGAGAAGAGCAATATTCAGGTGGCATCTGTCTATGAGGACCCCAGCCGCCAGGGCAAGTGGCTCCAGGTAACTGACATCCCACCTGAGGTGTTCCAGCCATGGAGGAAAGGCAGGAAGGCTTGGCACACAGCACGAGCTGACCCTACCAGCCAGCACACCACCAAGACTTGTCGGTAACTCTGGAGTCTAGTTCCCTTCATCCAGATGCCAGAGCATGTTTCAGGATCAGTTTGAGACCTGATTGGAACTGGATTATGAATCTGGTTCTGGAGAACTCTCCAGGCACATCTGAGCACTTACCAGAGGCTGATGTACCAGCAGAGACTAGAGATGAGAAAGGACAGATGCCCTTCAGCAAGACCTAAGCTGAGAAAGAAACTTGAAAGCCTTACGCTAGGTCATTTAGATGGCTGAAAAAAACCTTCAGACGGGTCATAAGCCAGGCGCTGCTGGGGCTGTGATGGGGGCGGGGGTCAGTTCTTCTGGTGGCGGTGCCATTGACATGGAGGTTGCACAATATGAGGTGTGCTTCTCCAAGGAGTGTTGGGGACAGGTAGAAATTGTACTGTGGAATAAGAGCCCCTTTCAGCGAAGAATGGAGGCCAACCTAAAGCAAAGGTAGAAGTGATGCTTGAAAAGGGACGAGTCAGAATTGAAAGGTCAAGGGCGAGAGTAGTGCTTGCCTAGTCCGGAGTCCCAGGTTCAATTCCCAGCATTGTGTAAACTGAGGTGTGAGGTGGTGCATACCCATAACCCCAGTACTCGAAGATCGAAAAAGTAGGGTCAAGAATTCAAAACCAGCTCTCAGCTACATAACTAAAAGGCTACATGAGATTCTGTCTCATAGAGACCCACACACACATCCCAACCCGTGTGCACATCTACACTAGAACCAGTCTCTTGGCAGAGATGCAGGGAACGCTGATGGTGAGGGATCTAGCTAGAAGGCATCATAGGGCAGGTCAGGAATCACCGTGACCGCCTGCAGGTACCAGAAACAATTGACATGCTTTGTAGGTAGAACTTGAGAAGACCTGCCAATGGACTGGAGGAGGGGGAGGTAGCTGTGACAGTCTCAGTCTTAAACTGGAAGGTGGAATATGTTGGGCAAAGCCTCTGGGAAGGTTTTGAGGGCAGTCAGGAGCTGTCCAGAAGGCTTCTATCTGGCTGCTCCCATAGTGTAGCAGATGAAGAAAATTAACCACCATCTTTGTCTCCTCCAGGATGAGATGGCTTTCTGCTATACTCAGGCTCCCCACAAAACCGTGTCCTTGGTCCTTGACACCCCTCGGCTTTCCAAGATAGAAGAGTTCCCCATAAAATACTCACTGGTGAGGCACTGGCCTTTGTGTTCTGATTTATAGTGAACTTGTATGGCCTGGTGTTGAGCCAGGATGATGAAATGCTGGGGCCGGGGGTCCCAGATGGCCTCTGTGGAAAAGAGAAAATGTGCATGTACCTGATGGCTACTCAGGAGTAAGACGGGATCTCCATCCAGCCCTTCCTAAATAACACTCCTCTCCCTTTTGGGTCTCCTAGAGCCCCGGTGTTGGCTACCTGACCTACAAAACCAAGGACCACAGAGTGGCTAGCCTGGATTCCATCGGGAACCTGATAGTCTCCCCACCAGTCAAGGCTCAAGGCAAAGACTACCCGCTAGGCAGGGTCCTCATTGGTGGCAGCTTTTACCCCAGGTAAGCTGGGAGACAGCTGGCGAATAACCAGCTGTCTTAAAGGTGCAGGCTACCACCCTGGTCCCAGTGATTCTCAGTTCCCCTCAGGATACCTGCTCTGCATTCTTTTTTGAAATTGAAGGGTACTTGAGCCTTAGGTTTGTATAAGACTGGAGTTAGAAAAGGCAAGCTTGGAGGCGGGGCTAGGGATGTGGCTGTTTGGAGTGTTTGCCTAGCAAGCGAAAAGGTCCTAGGCTCAGTTTAATTCGTAACTATGGATCTGAGACCCTGTCTCAAAGTAAAAACTTCCATAAAACTTCTTTGATTTCCTGGGTTTAAATCCAACTAGGCTGCTGTTGACTCCAAAGACATGACTTTTACAAAACATGAAATTTGGGTTGGTAATACTAACTCTAAAACCAGGTGATCCTGTAGTCCAAGGCTCAGTCAGTTTGGATCGTGTGGTTTAGCTGGGTTACAGTAAGGACTACCGCAGACACACACCAGAGTACACGGTACAGCAGAACAGCCTGTAGAAATCAGTTCTCTATGTGGGTCCTAGGGATTCAATCCAGGTCACCAGGCTTTCTGAGCTAGTTCACTGGCCCAGAGTAAGAAAACTTCTAAAGCCACCCTACCCATTGGCAAAAGCAGTCTAGCCTGGAGGTGGCCTGATTCTCAGTGAGATGGTGGGCAGCTGCCCCAAACCACAGCATCTCAAAAGTCACTCTTTGCAACTTCCAGCCCGGAGGGCCGGGACATGAGCAAGGCCCTACGCGACTTCGTGTGCGCCCAGCAGGTGCAGGCCCCTGTGGAGCTGTTCTCAGACTGGCTGATGTCTGGCCACGCGGATGAGTTCATGTGCTTTGTCCCCGTCAATGACAAGAATGATGACAGGAAGGTTTGTGTTGGGGGCTGGAGAGGCTGCATCTGCTGGCGAGCCTAAGCACCACCTCCCACAGCAGGTGACTCCGGTCTCCCTCCCCAGGGCTTCCGCCTACTGCTGGCCAGCCCCAAAGCCTGCTATGAGCTGTTTAGACAGAAACAGAAGGAAGGCTATGGGGATGTGGCCCTATTTGATGATCTCAGACCAGAACAGCTCATTTCTAATGGTATGTTGACTTTCTTTACCTGGGGCTCTTCTTGTTTTTCAAGACAAGGTTTCTCTGGGTAGCCCTGACTGTCCTGGACCTTCACTCTGTAGACCAGGTGGGCCTTGAACTGCCTGAGTGATTGGATTAAAAGTGTGAACCACCACCACCATCACCTGGCCACCTAGTTAGTGCCTTCTAGAGCAGTTTACAAACTGTGGGTCAAGACGGGTGGGGTGGGGGGTGAAGGACCCTTTCACAAAAGTCACATATCAGATATCCTGCATATCAGATATTTACATTTTGATTCCTAATGGTAGCAAAATTACATTAATGAGGAAGGTTGAGAACCACTGCCCTGGAGTCTTTGTCTGTCTTGGTAAAGAGGTCACAGGAAATCCTAAGGGGTGGTGGGAGAGCCATTGTTAGGACATCTCACACCAGGAGGGGGCACCCTACTATTCAAGCAGACCTGAGGTTCTGGGCCTGGGTAAAGTGGTTCCCTTGGCCCCCAACTGGTGATGCTATATGACCTCCATGAGGAGCTCTAGGATTTGGTGGTACTGACAATTCCAAGCCTCCCTGAAGGAAACACAGGGGACCAGCAAAGGTGAGCCCCAGATACCTTCTGACGTAAACGTGAGGGAAACACGAAAGGATTTTCTCCAGTAAGGAGAAGGTGGGGGCATTGGGACATTCTCTTGACCTGGGTTAAAAACTCGGGGTACCACCCTTCTCCTAAGAAATATTCTGTGGTACGGTCCAGGAATACTTTCTAGTCACAGGGTGAGAGGTCATGGGATATGTATCAGAAAGCAAAGGCTGTGTCACCTCTGGAACAGTTTGAGTGGTTGGCCACAGCGGTTGATACACACTGGGGGTGGGGTGGGGGTGTGCAGCACAACCATGCAGAGGGTTGAGGTGTGTCCAGCTGAGTTGAGTCAGGGCTGATGTCACCACACTAACATACTTTCCTAGAGCCAGACAGCAGCTCGTGGCAGTGAATCCTGCCTGGGTTTTCTGGTGTTGTAGATTTTGGTCAACACCAGATGTAAGGTATTAGACCCAGGTGTGGTCCATGAGACTGACAATGCATACATCAGTGGTCTGAGGATGCTCCATTGACCTGCCCCGCTGCTTGGTCTCTTCCCTTCCCACAGGGAGGGAGACCAGAACCATTTCCCAAATCCTGGCTGATGAGAACTTGCGAAAGCAGAACGAATATGTGGAGGTAAAGACCTGGGCTACAGAACCATCCCCAAGAAGGCACTGGTACTACAGGTCTCACAAAGGCCCTGATCCTACTGGGGGTGGAAGCAGATGTCAGCCCAGACAATAGACTTTGGAGGTGCAGGAGGGTGCTCTGTTCACTGGATCCTTACTACTTAGACCTAGAACATCCTGTGCCATGGTACACTGGTGCCCTGGCCTGTGCGGAACCAGAGAGAGCAGGGTAGGTACCAGATGGGTCTTAGGGCAGGTGGTTTGATCTTTTTCAAGGATGCTGGCACATCGTGGGTGTGTTGAGTAGACAGAAGTGACAGCTTAGATCTGAGAGAAGGACTGAAGCCTTCTGTGTGCCCCCCCACCTCACCCCCATCCTGCCCTGCTCACTTGAAGGAGGCTTTGTTGACATGTGGCCACCCAGCCACTAATGAGGGACCCCAGCCTTTGCTCTGAATTCACTGCAGCTTCGGACTACTATACTATGTGTCAAGGAAAGGTTCTCAAGGCTTGCAGTTTTTGAGGCAGACAGAAACCACTCCAAGTCCTTTTCTGGATTTGTGAAGAAACAGGCAGAGTTCAGTTCCTTCCTGATATAATCACATTCCTGATGCCTCTGCCTTCCTTCCTTGCTGTACAGAAATGCATTAGCCTCAACCGCACCCTCCTAAAGAAGGAACTGGGCCTGGTGGACCAGGACATCATTGCCATCCCACAGCTCTTCTGCCTGGAGCTGCTAACCAACGTCCCTTCCAACCAACAGACCTCAAAACTCTTCGCAAGGCCATACTTCCCTGACATGGTGAGGTCCCCTGGGTGTGCTTCGTTCAAACGCAGTCTGCTCGGTCCACACTGCTGGTGCCTTGCAGGCCATGGGGTTGGATTGTATCAAATGGGTATAGCCCCAAGTTCATGTGCATAGTACCAAAGCTATGAACGGGCTAAAGATGGGCACCAATGAACAAAGCTGAGCATGAAAAAAATTAGAATTATGGGAGGCTTTCCCCCCATCTCCCTGCTCTGGCAAAGATAGGATACACAGACAAGGCCAGAGCAACAAATTCAGAGATAAAGATATGGTAAACCACCAAGGTTAACTTAAATGCTGGTCAGAATTCATGTTTTTCAAGAAACATTGGCAGGCACTGGAAAACTAAGAAAAATAGATTTCACTGAGATTGGTTAGTGATGCCTATATGGACACAGGCTTAAGTCTGGCCAACGCTAAGAAGTGATGTGTGAGGTTTTTCCCCCTGTATCTTAATTATATGCGCCCCACCCCACACACCCCAAGAAGGGCAGGGATTGCTTATTTCAGGGTTCTGATCCTGCCTGACTCTACCTCTGTCCTAACAGCTGCAGATGATCGTGTTGGGCAAGAATCTGGGGATCCCCAAGCCCTTTGGGCCCCAAATCAAGGGCATCTGTTGCCTGGAAGAGAGAGTCTGTGATTTACTGGAGCCCCTGGGTCTCAAGTGCACCTTCATTGATGACTTCGACTGCTACCTGACCAACATGGGAGATTCCTGTGCTTGTGTTATTGTCCGCCGGGTACCGTTTGCATTCAAGTGGTGGAAGATGACCCCTTGAACCCTGGGCCCCAGAGCTGCCAGATCTGTCCCCAATTGAATGACCTTAAAGCAGTAGTGCACGTATGATTCTTAGTGTGTTGGGTTGAAGGGAATGGGGAGCTGGAGAGTTGGGGCCCCTCAGATGTACCAACTTGATGCCTCTGGTGGTGGGAAGAGGAAATGGGATGAACTGCCTTTAGACAAACTTAGCTACAGAGCAAATAAAACAGGTGTTGTGAATGCATCTTAGGGAATCGCCTTGCTTTAGGAAAGGAAGGGACTGCTGAGGGAGTTTACGCTGCTTTCACCGGATATGGGCCCTAGCCGCTGCTCCTTCTGAGTTTACAATGGGAAATACAGCTGAAGTTGCCAAATGTTTGGGATTGAAGCCCCAACCCATACTCATTGATATTCCAGGCTGGAGGAAGAAGGGCCTGTGTTAAAGGAGACAGGCAGGCTTTAAGGTGGAGTTGGCATCCTGCTGGCAGGCAGCTGTCTCCAGCAGAGGGAGGTTCTGGTCTCCTCATCTATCTAGTGGCATGAGAAATAAAGATAGCTGGGTGAGCCCGTGTTGGCTCCCAAACCTGGAGTCTCCACTGAAAAGTGAGTGTCCTGTCTCACTGCCTGGGTCAAGGGCAAGGGCAAGTACTATTAACAGCAGAAAGGTCCTCTGATCTGATAACCTCTGGGGCTCTTACTGTGCTCAGGATTGGGCCCCTTGAATCCTTGGCAAACCATGTGAGTCGGGGGCAGAGCTGGATCTGGAGCTAGCAATGACTCCCAGCACACCTCCATGCTCCCAAGGGTTGTGATAGGCAGCAGGGGTACTCGGCCTTATCTGATGGAGCAGTGGGAGCAAGGTCTTATCCCAAGCTGGCCTGAAGCTTCCTGCCCTGCATCCCTATCCTACAGTATAGGTGACAGAATGGCTTTGGCCTGGGGGTGCCACTTGGTGACTTCAACCTATTAGGGCTCTATTGTCCCACAGATCAGGGCTGGGTATGGATTTGAACCTGCCAGCTGTTCAGGTCTTCAGTTATCTTGCTCAATCTGTATTCACTGGATCCAAGTTTACATACAGAGGGCTTTGTGGCTGTGGCCGTGGCTGTGTCAAGGCCACATCAGAGCCTTCACAGTAGACAGTAACCTCCAAAGTTGACAGCATGGGTCTGAGAGGGTAAAGGTTCCCTTTAAGAGTCCGGCCTGCATTTCCGGATAGTTAACTGTAGATCATCTCTAGAGTGGGAAGGCCAGGGCCCGGCTGGGAAGAGCACTTGCCTGCCCTGGCAAGGTTCTTTACTGGGGAACTCAGCCCTACTAACATCCCTGACCAAACCTGCATGCCTCCCAGGAGCCCTGGCAGATTCAGCCTGGCTGTCAGCCCCTGGACTCCAGCAGCATGGCCTTTGGACTATCTGCTAGAAGCCATCTACCACAGCTTGCCTTTCAGACACATAAGTAGATTCTCAAAACTTGATATAAGCAGTTCCTAAGAGTATCTCAGTTTGGCTTATGAATGGCCAATTCTGAGAAGGCCAAGGCTCACTTGGCATTGCACATGTTCTTAGTGAAGAATGCACCTGCCTTTAGCTCTATGCCAAGGCCTCAACAGACTGCCCAACTTGAGGGTGGTGTGGATGACTTTCTCCCAACTCTGGAAGGCTTTTTTGGAGATGGTGTCTTCATGTTGCCCAGGCCAGCCTTGAACTCCCTATGTATCAAAAATGACCTTGAGGGCTGAGATGGCTCAGCAGGTAATCTTAAAATTTGATCCCCGGGACCCACACAGTGGAATGACAGATTCCCCCATCTTATTCTACCAAATGCATGTAGGCACCCACATGTACACACTGATATCCTGATCCTCTTTTCTTGCCTCAAGTGTTGCCCTTCTGGGCAGACACAGGTGGATCCCTGAGTTGGATGGAGGTCAACCTGGTCTACAAAGCCGGTTCCAGCACAGAGGAACCCTGTCTCAAAAAACCTAATGAATGGTGGGAATGAGCACCATTCTCCAGCCTGCTGAACAAGCATGCCAACTGAACGACAGGCCTCACACATCCTGAGTGCACCAGGCCCTGGGGCTCCCGCTTTCCCAGAGTGGGGCTGCAAGTATGTGGTTAAGAGCACTGGCTGCTAGGGCCATACAAAAAACCAAAACAAACACACACACTGGCTGCTCTTCCAGAGGACCCAGGTTTGAGTCTCAGCACCCACATGCTGAGTTCACGACTCTAATTCTAATTCCAGGGGCTCTGTCTTTTGGCTTCGGGGCATGAAGGCAATAGCAATGCAATCTTAAGCTTAGGTCACCGCCTTGTTGCTCTGCTCACCTTGCTCCCACACCAACGCCTGGCCCTGCAGTTATTGCCCCTCTTAGTGACCAGGCAAGGCAGCTCCTTAGGCCTCTCCAACACTGTAATCCACTGGGAACCAGTGCTTTGTATGACTCCACAACACTGCCCTTTCCAACAGGGACAAGTGTCCTCATCCTAAGGAGCTCAGGGGTAAGGAGAACTAGGGAGAGCAATCAGCACGATCTGCCTTGCCAGGGGTCTCAGCTCTGCCGCTAATTTCCCAAAGGCCTTTCCTGGAGAAAGGCAGGCAGAAATGATGCAGCATTTTAACAGAGGCTCCCAGCACAGGTCTGCCCAGCGGCCCCCCTTCCATGACCAAGCTCATCACATGACACCTCATTTCCTCTATGTAACAGGAACAATGACCCAACCGACTGTTGGAATGTGTTGCAGATAACAGTCTGGATGTACAGTAGCCCTCAGGGACCTTAGACTTCGGTCCAAGCTCAGTCCTGTGGTGAGACCAAAGGCTGACTTCTCAGCGCCCCCTGGTGGGTAATTAACGAAACTGAAATGGCTAGGCACCCTCAGATCTCTTGTGAAATTAGGGCGTTGTGCTCTTGGGTGGGGTTGTGTTCTGATAGACCTCTCACAGGGCTAGGATGGATGAGGCTTGCTGTGAGTTCTTGCTCATCTAGGTTTGATCCCCAGGACCAACACCCAAAAAGCCCAAGTCAAAAACATCTTAGGTGACCCAGCGAGTGGTGGATGAACACTTTTTACTCCTAGCACCTGGGAAGCAAAGGTAAGTGGATCTGAGTTCAGGCCAGAGAGTATGTAGGGTACTCCACCTCAAAAACATTTAACATACCTAACCCCAGAACACCAACAGCTAGCCACCTTCATGCTCGGCATGCTCCCACCAAGGCCTGGGTAAAATTTAGTGAGGGCTTACACCTCACATATGCTGGGCACCGAAAACTGAAGGCAGAAGCCAACTGGAGTCACATGAGACCTTTTCCCACCCACAAAATAACTTTAGCAGGGGCACTGTGTCCTTCCTGGGGCACCTCTGTGACCAATCCTGGTAAGGAAGAAGCCTTGTCAACACTAACATCATCCCTTAGGAATCTCTGCATCTCTCTAGCCCAGGAGCTCCCTCCGGGCTACTTTGCCTCTCTTTAGCTGTTTTTTTAAAAAAGGTTTATTTATTAGTGTCCTGCCTGCATGTGTCCCTGCAGGTCAGAAGAGAGTACCAGATCTCATTACAGGTGGTTGTGAGCTACTGTGTGGTTGTTGAGAATTGAACTCAGGACCTCTGGAAGAGCAGCCAGCCTTCTTTGGAAACTCTTATGGGGCACATGCACAGGGCTAAGGATGCAGTCCCTGTACTCAAGAGGAAACACAAGAGCCGAGGCAGAGTAAACAATGATGCCATTTATTTAAAATGTTTACTCCAAGAAATATATATATAAAAAAAATAAGACAATTAACAGCACTAAACCAGGCACCTTCAACTGAATCCCACCCTCGCTCGTTCCCTTCATGCCACCCACTCACTGATGACTGGAAGACTTCAGGAGCCCACGGGCAGCCACAGCAGTGCCCACCGGGGCCTCCTTCCCACCATCCCCTTCTAAAAGCATTTCCCAGAGGAAAAGCCAAGGTGGATGCTTTAGCCTAAGGGAAGGGGTTGTGGCTGGGCTCAAGGATCTCTCCCCAGAAGATACTGTCCGCTCCCCCTCCCCTCCAGGGAGGCTGACTGCTGGTTTTAGTTTGCTCCCTGGAAGACGATCCCAGCCCAGCTCAGGGCTATTTTGTCCTCAGTCCTCTTGGTGACAACTCCAGATCTCCAGGACAGAGGGAGCAGACACTGAGCGGCACTAGCCAGGGAGAGACCAGGGAAAGCTGGGGGGGAGGGGGGGCACGTGGAAGCAAGGGGTGGTGTCTGGGGTGACCTGGACAGTGCCACCACAGGAGCTTGTCCCCGGACTGACTAGCTGGACACATGATGGGAGACAGTGGGACTCGGATCCCGCCAGGCCATGGCACTGGCTGAGACAAACACACCTTGCAAAGCCAGAAGCTGCTGTGGAGCGTTGGGGCAGGAAAAAAGCAACGACTCGATCATTTTTGGCATTTTAACATAGAGACAGTAACAAGCGTCACAACAGCAAAAGCAAAACCATAAATTTGAAGACCAGAATTACCTTTCCCATCCACCCAGCCTCACACTTCAATCCTCCTCCTCCTCCTCCTCTCCATCCCCCCAGAGCACCACGGAACTATAAACCTAGGTAAAGCAGCCCAGACCCTCTGGACACCAGGTGCCCCAGCCCTAGCTGCCACCAACACTCGGGTCCTGTTGAGGAGGGATCCGGGAAAGGCACCTCGGAACTCAGCTGCAAAGTCAATACCAGGATGGGCTCGGGCAGAGGGCACTTGTGGGGATATGGGTGGCAGTCACAGCATCTGCACTGACACGCGGGGCAGGGGATTTCATCAGGAATCCCAACTATTTGGTACCAGAGCCAGGCAAATGCAAGCGGCCAAAGAGCATTGGGACCAGCAGAGGACAGAAGAATGGCCAAGTCAGGACAGAGTGGCCATCCCAGGCAGAGGACCAGCAGAGGATAGGAGAATGGCCAAGTCAGGACAGGGTGGCCATCCCAGGCAGAGGGCCAGCAGGAGCAGACAGGTGAAGCACGCGGGTGACAGAGGACTGAGAGCACACTGGACTGCTGGCTGATCTAACTGGCAAGCAGAGCCTGGGCTCCATAGGAAACCATAAACCAGGCCCTTCAACAACACAAAAGTTCCCCACCTTGCCCACCCCCATAACCCATGGTCCCCAATTCTCATTTGGACTTAAGAGCTAAAGTAGATATAAATGGCTAAACAGAGCCCCCACCAGGGGGGAGACAGCGGTTTCTACAAATGCTTCAGCCAAAAGGCAGTGGGCCTTGTAGACAGAGAGCCAGCAACAGCTACGGGGGGAGGGGGGGGGGGTAAGGGAAGGCGGGAGGGCCCGCAGGCAAGTGACCAGGTCTCCCAAAGCGGGCAGGCGGAGTCTGGGTGGAGACCGACCACTGGGGCTTCTTGGCCTAGAGGCTGCTGGTTCCTGGAAGGGCCGTTTCTGTCTGGGAAAGTAGCATCCTCTCTCACGTGGCACCCACTCGGATCACAATGCTAATTATGGCTGGAATGGTAGGGCTAGACAAGGATACTCAGGAGCGGGAGAAAAGAAATGAAACTTAAAAAAACAAAACAAAAAACCCTAAATTGCTCGGAGTTCCTGCTTGTCTTATAGAAAGGCAAGCTGGCTATGAGCAAATGGTTTAATCAAACATTAAGGGAAAACACTTGGAAAGCATACAGAAAAGGTAGTTAACGTTGAATTGCTTGGAAACGGAACCGCAGGGAGGCTGACCCAATGCGTCTTCGGTCAACTTTTGCTTCCTAAATTCCTTGTCTGACTTCTGGTCCCAGTGCATGTGGAAATGAGGCTGCCACGAGGGGGTGCCACCTGCCTCAGAGGGTGCGTGGGGTGTACTCGGGCAGCCGCTTGAGCTTCTCCTTCTCCGCCTCGCTCTCATCTCGCGCTAACACCAAGGAGTGCGAATAGCCCATGGCCACCTGGACAACAAGGCAGCATGTGAGCACTGCACAGGAACCTCCATCATACAGAGGAACCCACATCACACTGCAGGTGCTCATGTGCCCGACTGACTTAATAGGGATCAGAAACTGGGCTGGGCCTTGGGAAAGAAATGAACCCTTTCCCTCCTCCCTGGTGTCCCAGGACCAAGGCCCAGATGGAAGCCCGTGGAGCCCGTGGGGAAGGGCCTGGTGTACAGTGCCTCATTACACTTGCCCCCCCCCACACACACACCACAGGTCAAAATGTATTATCTGCTGAGGGGAACTAACTAGTCCCTGACCCTGACTCTGCCCCCTCCCGCTGAGGAATGTACCCTTCAAACACTCAAGACAAGGACAGGAAAGCCAGTCATGGGATATTACACAAGAGCTGTGACACCACAGGCTCCACTCACCTGCTCTGAGAAGATGCCATCCAGGGTCTTTACCTCCTGGGCTGCAGTGGAAGATTTGGGCTTGTGGTCCCCGTATCCCTAAAGAGACAAAACCACAAATTGTGGCAAGGTCTAACAAAAGGAACATGTGTTTCCAGGTTATCTCTCACCAAATAAGGACCCAGTCACTGTGATTATGGGACAAAAATGTGCAGAACGTTGCGTGATGATGGTGGCCTATACAACCTTTGATGCACCCGCCAGCCCTGACACTTAACAAGGAGGAAGGAGCAGATGGTCAGTGTAACTTCAGACACCAGGTTAAAGGAAGTGGCCAAGGGCAATTCTCCCTGAGGCTTCTCCTGCACTCTGGTTTCAGCTCTTTCCAGGCAGAACACACGTCTTCCCAAATCTGAGGTAATAAGCCCTCTGAAGGTGCACCTCCCTGGCCCCAGGCTTTCCAAGCCCACTGTTATCGAGACAGGAAGTTGCACTTAAAAGAATTTTTTTTTTTAATTTAAAATTTTGTGTCATCTGTGTGGCTGGCCTGATGGAAATGATCCACGGACACGAACCAACAGCCCTGGCTGCCTACTAAGCAGAGCATCTGAAGGCCACAGGAGCCAGGACGACATAGTTCAGGAAGACACTGCTTCCTGTGAACGTGGGTAATGGATCCCAACAGCAAGAACTTGACTGTCACTATAACCCCATAGGCCTGAAGCCTCCCACCCACTCTCCAGCATGGATGACAAACAGCCAGGGCAGTTAAGAACTTAAAAGGCAAATGTGACCCAATGTTACACAGAAGGACAAGGAAATACCACTCATCTTCCTCATGCCCATTTTCAGACCTGTCTGGGCTAGTCCAGCTCTTCCCAGACCCTAGACAGGGCTCACCAGTTCCCCGAAGGCTGGCGATGGGCCCCAGCTGATGGTACTCTCATCGGCTGCCACAATGATGCTGCTCTTCCTGCAAACAGGCAGAAGCTGTCACCATTCACCCGAGGCCAGGACACCTTGCAGGGCCACCCGTGCCCCTTGACATAGTCACCTCCACACTGAAAGCTCAGTATGAGGTGAGAAGCTCCTCTTTGCCAGGGATAGTCACATGTATGGGTCAATACCAAAGCCAGGACCTCACTGGCCATCTCTGTCCTAGGGCTTTCAGAAGAAGAGATCCTTCTGGGAGAAACACTAGGGTGGGGAGGCCACAAAAAGACAAAGTGACAGTCTTCCCTCAAGGGAGAGTTAACAGGAGAGGACCTGGGGCAGGCTGGGGGTTAGACACAAGACCAAGGGGCCAGAGGCTCGGAGCCGAGATAAGCCACACAGGCCTGCGGTTGTCACCTGTAATTACTGGGCCAATCAGCAGGTGCCCTTCAATGAGAATACCAAATTAAAAGTCCCCCCCCACCCCCTCAGCCTGCTACATTGAGAAATTAAAGCCCCAGGGGCTGGAGAGATGGTTCAGAGGTTTAAGAGCACTGACTGTTCTTCCAGAGGACCTGAGTTCAATTCCCAGCAACCACATGGTGGCTCACAATCATCTATGATGGCATCTGGTGCCCTCTTCTGTAAACTGTATGAAAAATAAACAAATAAATATTAAAAACAAAAAAACCAAAAAAACCCCAGTTTCCGGGGCTGGAGAGATGGCCCAGTAGTTAAGAGCACTGACTGTTCTTTTCCAGAGAACCCAAGTTTGATTCCCAGCAACCACATGGCAGCTAACAACTGTCTGTAATTCCAAGATCTGAAACCCTTAAATAGTTATACAAGCAGGCAAAACACCAATTCACATAAAAATAAAATAAATATTAAAAAAAAAAAAACTTTTCAAAATGACTTTCCATGAAGGAAGGAGTCAACCAGGCCCTCACTCCCTTCTCTCACAATGGAGGGTTTGTCTCTATTATGTCTAGCCAGGACCCCGAGTCAGTAGCCACAGAAGGTTTCCTAAGGACACAGGCCACAGAGCACCCAGCACAGAAAAGACGCCACACGCCCTGGGTACAGCCACTTACCCACAGGCGAGGCTCCGGATCCGCCAGCCACAGAGGTCCTGCACTAATTTCGGGTACATGGTAGACTCACGAGATGTATTGGTGGCCCCCCAGAAAAACAGGCCACCTAGAAAAAGCCAAAGCACATTAGTGTCACAAGCATCTCAGGACAGCAAGGTGACGGACATCTGCTTAAAAGGACATTGCAGAGAGAGAAGCCAGGGACGACCTGGCTGTGGGCCCTGTGAAAACAGCTATCCCCAGACAGGGAAAGCTTGCACAGGGCTCCAGCCATGGGGCTCTCTGGGAAGTTGGGCTGGGGAAATGGACACTGACCCACTTCACTGACAGCAAAGGAGCAGGTATAGCCGGCGTAGATCTGGGTCGCACCACGCCCTGGGAAATCAAACAGCTTCACCAGGCGAGGCACCATCTCATCCTTTTGCTCTGCATGGCCCAGCCGGCCATAGCCACCAAAGCCCCAGGAGAAGACTCGCTTCTGTGAGTCTAGGACCAGCTGCAGAGGGGCGGCAAAGGTTAAGACACATGGGTAACGGCTTCTGTCCAGGAGGGTCTGGGACAGCAGCAGACGGCAAACTCTACAGCCTACAATACAGCAGGAAGTAAGATCCACACGAACAGCCAGTAGGGGCCAACGTACACTTCTTTCTTTATGGGGATGATTTTTGGTTTTCTCTCTTTAAATTTTCCCTTACCTCAGCAGAAGCCAAATGCCCACTTGTAGAAACACTTTCAAGTTCCTATTACAACACTGTCTAAATCACAGAAACAGGAGCAGCCACAGATGCATACAGGTGAGGCAGGCACGGATATGCCAGCAGCTGTTTATAATCTGCCTTTTCTGCATCTCTAAGGTTTCGCATCTAAATCTCATGAATGTGCAACCTCAGCATGGAACAGAGGCTGTACAGTTCAGGGCCAGAGCACTTGCCTATACACAAAAAGCCCAGGCTCCATACCCAACATTGTAAAACATGTAACATGGGTTGTCCCAGCAAAAGTCAAAAGCAGCATCCTGGTTTAAGGACTCACAGGCTCCAGATGCCTACGTTTAATCACCGAGCACCACCAAAGCTGGCAGAGTAGCCCTGGGACTCAACTGTGGGCATCCTTTCCTGCTGCCAAAGCTAAAGACCCAGACCAGATGCACCCACTCCCAGCAGAGATCAAGAAGGCTGCAACAGGTGCACACCTTTCATCCCAGCACCTGAGAGGCAGAGGCAGTGGCATCTTTGATTGAGACCAGCCTGGTCACAGAGGGAGTTCCAGGCCCATAAGGGCTACACTGTCAGAAGTTATCTTAGAAAGAGGGCCAGCAGGATGGCTCAGCAGGGAAGCTCATGCCAGGCCAGACTGAACCAGTCATCTCAGCCAAAAACAAAGAACCCAAGGTAGCAAGCAAGTGCACATACAGATTATCCTACCATGGTTACTCTGCTAACATGGCCTTAACCCTCAACACTTAACCATTCACACCCTCAAAAAAGAAACTGTCATAGTGACACCATGACCTGTGCATGTGTATGTGTGTGTGTGTGGGGGGGTACAGACACACACCTGGATGTTCAGTCAAGAGATCATGATGAGGAAATTCACCTAGCCAAATGATATAAGCCCAAGTAAGACAGATCCCCAGAACCAATCTATACCAGCACGACTCTTGGACAGTAACAAAGAAGCAAGGCTTACTGTGTGGTTAGCGCCACAGGCTACGTCCCGAACCACCACATTCGGGACAGGCAAAATCTGCCCATCCTTGGTCTTCTCGATGAAGATGGCCACCCGCCGAGGTACCAGCTCACAGTCATATTCTATCCGCTGTGCCCGGGCGATGAACTTCCCATCTGAATTGTGTCCTGTGATAACCAGAGCTGACTATCAGTGACAGCAGAAGGTGCAGGGCTTGGAGGCATTCTGCTACATTTGTACTACCACAGGTTCAGGGGACCCTGTCCCCGGCCAGAGACCCAGCCCGCCAGCTGGTCATGAGTTTGAGGGTAACACAGGTCATTCTTTTAAAATGCATGTAAAACAAGGGCACCCAATGCAGTAGGACCATAGCTTGGGGAAAATCCTACATATACTCTGGGGGCAAAGGAAAATGTGTCCCCTGTGGCTGAGATCACAATAGCTCTCTTCCTAAAGACAATCTACCAAGCACCAAGTTGGGGAGCTCTGAGGAACTCCAGAAGAGAAAAGGTGAGCATAATTGTTCAGCACAACATTCTTTCTGTCTACAAATTAGCATTAATTTAAACATACTACAAAGGACATAAAAACCTGAAATTCACAAACCACTTGCAAGAAATCATGAGGGGCTGGGTCAGTATTAGCTTTATTGGTGAAGGGCCTGCCTGGCACCTATCAGTCATGCACTAAATTTGAATGTTTGTGGCCCTCAGACCCAGCATTTTCTGGCTTCTTGCACTGGGGATGTACCCCAGCTCTTGGGAGGTGAAGGCAGGAAGACCAGGAGGTAAAAGCCATCCTCATTTACACAGGGAATTTCAAGCCAGCCTGGGCTACATTAAGTCTGTCTCAAAAACCAACAGGCAAGGCTTGGTGGCCTGCTCTTTAATCTCAGCACTCAGAGGCAAGTGGATCTCAGTTTGAAGCCAATCTGGTTTACATAGCAAATTCTAGGCTAGCCAGAGATATATTATGACACCCCACCCCCAAAAAAAACCCAGTGTATATAAATAAAACCACAACCAAACACAAACAAATCACAAAGGGGCTGGTGGGGTGCTGTTCTACTCATCAGAACTTTACAGGCAGGGATGTGTGGGTATTGTGCTACAGAAATACCCCTAGACCACCACCTAATCAAGCATGGGCAGGGTGCTGGGCTCAGCTTGGAGGAACTGTACAGGATTGTCTTCTGCAAGTTCAGATCACCCTGGGAGGTGCCAGGCAGCCGAAAAGCCCAAGGCCACCAAGAAGCTCACCATCCTTCTGACACAATCTCTGTTGACCAGGGCTCCAGGTCCCTTTAGTGTCTTGTCCAAGTGTCGACTGCCGAACCTGACTGCTCCCAGGGCAGACAGATAGCAGATCCTGCCATTCTTTTCCTCCCACATTCTTTAAAGGAAGTTGCACTCAGCACCTGCTGTTGTCAGAGTGCAGGCAACACTTCCTCCAGGAAGGTGACGTGGTGGCAGCTACCTTCTCTCCTGAGAGGTATTCAATGTCCTTCCCTAGCCAGCCAGTCGCTGAAGCAGAATAGAGTATAGCCCACAAATCCCTCCTGAAATCACATTCCCATTCTAAAAGCAATGTCTGCACCGAGATGGGTCAAGAGCAGAGCTGGGGGGATTAGGCTGTTTTATTTTTGAAAACAGCTTTCAGTATGCAGCCCTGCCTGGCCTGTAACCCATGCACACTATACCAACCTCAAACTTGCTGCAATCCACCTGCCCCTGGCTCTGAGTAAGAACATTCTTTTAGAGTGAATGGCCGAGAGTCCTACAGACACAGGTGAGCGGAGCTAGGTTCCTAACTGCACACAGTGCCTAACTGTCCTCCAGAACCATCCCACAAATGCCAATGTTACTGCAAAGACCAAGCTGCTAAGGCAAGCAGACAGGCTCCACCAAGACACTTGTCTAAAGGTGGCAGGGAAGATGCACAGAGACACACACAGTCCCTGTGCTGGGCCTGGGCCTAGGTATGGCAGGAGGCCCACCCGTGGCCATGGAAACCATTTATCCAACAACCCAAGAACTCCCTGGCAACCAGCATGAATGCACGTAAAGGGCTGGTCCTGTTATTCACTTCTGACTTGAGGTATATTTAGTTTCACAGAGTCACTGTTCCCTGTAGTCTAAGGCCAGTGTGATGCTCTGCTTCTATTTATACTCTCTCATCTGCGCACTTCTAATGACGCTGGGACCCAGCAACCCAGATCCTGGGCTGCTGCAGGTTGTTCAGACACCAGCAGAGGGCACCCACACCTCGCCTCCTGCTCAGGACTGAAGAAGGCACCAGCAAGAGGCACCTTGGAGTAGAGGGGAAAGGAAAAGGGAGACTTTATGTAAACTCTGGGTGTCAAGCTTTATCAGCTCTCAAGACAGCTTGCTCATCACCTCCTGTCTGCTCTCTGAAGTCAGTCCACTGCAGTGGGGGAGAAGCTGAAGACAGCCAACTGCTCATCCAGCCAGCATTTTCAGCCCCTTACTCCTACATAATTATAAATGCCCATTTATATACATGGAGCTGGCTGAGTGTGGCTTAGCTTTTGTCCTTTCTGCCTGAGACTCTCAAACAAATAGATGTCCAAACCAAAAGAAAAGCTTCTTTGCCAGACTCAGTCCTGAGGTTTTCACTGAGGTAAAGCATTGTGACCTTTGTAACCTGTGAGTCAACAGCAAGCTGTTCCACGGAGCGTGAGACGCACTTAGTGGGGAGCAGCTACCTTCTGGATCAATTACCCACACTTGTAACATGTGTGCGCAGCCCCCAAAGCCTTCTGGTTCTACATTTACAGTTAGATTACAGAGCTTTTAAGAAAGAGACTTCCATACCCAGCTGGCCATATTCAGGGCACCCAAAGGAATAGAGGTTTCCTTTGCAGTCCATCAGCATGCTGAATTCAGCCCCGCAGGCCATCTTGGTAATTGGCTGCCCATTGTACATGATCTGAAAAGAAAGACAGCCAACTTTCAGCTCTTTATTCTCCTCCTTAGTCTGCCTTGGTGTGAATCGACAGTGAGCCCTCCACAGGGCTGACTCTGGTTCCAAGGCCGCCACTTGAGTACACCTGTTATCACATAGCTGACATGGGCACTAACTGCTAGAGACTCCACTCTATCAGGAGAGCAGAGAATGCTGACTCTGGTTCAGGGGCTCTATACTCCAGAATCTCCCAGCAGCAACCCCCATCATCTGGCTCAAGCACAGGGACAGGGAGGGCTGGAGGCAGCAAGGCCTTGCAGTAACCCCAAAGGTTTACTTCTGGTGCTAACATTGCTATCAGCCCCAAATAGGGAAATAATAAGCAGAGCTTTGGTGCTGTCCCCCGCCCCCAACTAGCTGTTCAGACAGGCCTCAATGAAGGTGTGAGCCAAGCACAAAATGGCTCAAATAAGGATATGCAAAGACAGCAAGTGATAGATAGGCTGGTCCCACTGCACAGAGGCAGAAACCAAGTGCAGAACCTGGCAAATGCCCAGACAGAAGGAAAAATATTTAATCTCTGATGGTGCAGACAAACACGGAGCCCAGGCTCATCCCATCTATACCCACTCTAACTATCCACATACTCCAGAACTCATAACTAACAAAACAGGAACCCTTCGTTATCTCTCAAACCCTATGGCATAGTAATGAGGTGCCCCAACACACACCTAAGCCACTGGCTGGCAGTCAACACTGTTTTCCAGGGAGGAAGCTCCTGCAAAACCGTCCCATTCTGAGCACACGAGAGGACAACTATATTATATGCAGGTCAAAACTCATCTGCCAGGCAGTAGTGGTACATGCCTTTAATCCCAGCACTTGGAAGCAGAGGCAGCTGATCTCTTTAAGTATGAGGCTAGCCTGGTTTTCAGAGTGGTTTCTGGGTTCCAGGACAGTCAGGGGAGAAGGGAAGAAGGGGAGAGAGAGGGGGAGAGAGAGAGTCTGTTTGTGTGTCGGGAACAACAACAAAAAACACCCCAGTGTCTGCAGATGAGGAGACCCTCGCATCGCCCTGCAAGGCTAACCTAACATAGCTTCTCTCCAACACACTTTCCCTGCAAAGCATCTCTGTTCTCAAACCAAAGGTGCCCCAAGCCCACAACCTTGCTTGTACCTGGGCAGGGCTTGGAACGGCATCTGTCTGGTTTCCAAGGCCCAGCTGTCCCATCTTATTCTCTCCAAAGGCAAACACGGAGCCAGTGTCTGGAAGGGGAAAAATACAACAGAAGGGGATGTAAGAGTGACTGGTTCAACTAGACTTGAGTCAGTGTTGGCAAACAAGCATGAGTGAGAATGAATCTCTGTGTGTACGTCCATCCTTCCCAAGGATGGCATGGGGCAGAACAGAGCTGAGCCCTGCCACACACAGAACTTGATCTGGGCTCCCAAGGCCACCTCTTGCTGCCTCCAGAAAGACACCCACCAAACCAAGAGGTCATCTTCCTTTTAGGCCTGGCCCAGAGTCCTTCAGCAACTCCACCCAGAGAAAGCATCTTTGTGGCCCTTTGCCTCAGCTAGAAGGTAAGCCACCTTCTTACCTGTCAACGCCAGGGTGTGGTTGCGCCCACATGCTGCCAGCACAATCGTCTCATGACTGAGGGCCTCAATAAGTCTAGGGGCTTCAACCCTCTTGGTATCACCATGGCCCAGCTGGCCCTTTTCATTCCGGCCTGAGAGGAGATCACGGCTAGGTAAGCAAAGTAAGGACATGCTGGGGCAGTACCCACTCTCATCCCCCAAACCGCCAACAAATCCCTCAAGAGCAGGAAGAACCCAGCTACTCTCTAGTGGAACTGGCCCCAGTGAAAAGGCTCATCCTGAATATATCCCAACAGGAAGTGGCCAGCTACAGGACCATCCCAATGCAACCCCAGGTCTGTCACCCCAGGAAATGCTTGGTGTGAACTGGATGCTCCTGACATTAAGCTCTAGGAACACAGTTCCCACTCGTTATGGAAGGAGGGGACAAAAGTCTCTTCCTCCTCAGGGAGGGACTGATACGCCTACTGTTGACCTTCATTTTTTCTTATCTGCACCCCTCCATCCTGTTATAAAATCCCAGCCCCAGGGCTGGAGAGATGGCTCAGAGGTTCAAAGAACCCAGGTTCAACTCCCAACACCCATATGGCAGTTCACAACTATCTGTAACTCCAGTTCCAGGTATTCTGATACCCTCATACATGCAGGCAGTCCCAGCCCCATGTACCCTCAGGACAAGGAGCACCTCCTTCTGGATAGTTGGGTTAGATTCATGCATCCATGCATGAAGGCAAGCAGAGACAAATCCCTGCGGAAGGCTTGGTAATGCAGAGCTCCTCTAGAGAGTCCTGATTCAGCGGAGGTGGGCACAGAAGATGGAAGCCCTGAATTCTACCTAGGTTCCAACACAGATCCAAAACAGAACCAGAGAGGACCCCAGGACCATCTCTCTGTGAGAAGCACATCAGTAAGTCAGGGTACAGTCTATAAAGGCTGACAAGCCAGGGTCACAGGCAGGTGGGGGTTACACTAATCTTCCCTAGTGATGAGTATGCCTTCAGGTTAGTTCAGTCATGAAACAGGTGAGTGGCCACCCTTACAAGAGGAACCCTCCCAAGAGATGGGCATCAATTAAAGGGCTAGCTTCAGGGCCAATGCTGGATAGATGCCAACTTCCAAGAGGCGCTTGCCATGCCCAAGTTCAGTGAAAGGCAGACTGGATACAGCTCATAGGTCTGCCACAGACCAGCAGTACACTCCCTCCTGCTCAGGATGCCTCTGCCAAGTGTCTAAGGGCGCATGCTCTCCACAACCCTGTTCCCGTTCCAGGGAGCCCCCTTTCTTGTTCTGAGGGAAGCTCTCCATCACAGGATCTGCCCTGAGATGCAATCTAGAAACTGAGTGCCGGAGAAACTCAGCAAGGAGATCAAAGAGAAGTAACTGAGGCTGGGAACACTGACCTAAAAGGCCTTGGTCAGTGCTGAGGGCAAAGCAGCAGGGAATGGGGGAGGGGCCCTGTACCAATCCAGAAAAAACAGAAATCAGGGCAGATGTTGGAGTCACCCAGAGCCTGGGAAGATAAATTTGGGCCACGTACACTTGTTAGATTTTTTTCAAAAAATTATAAAATTAGCGAGTGCAAAGAAGACGACAGATGTTAATATATTTGGACTCTGGTACAGCAGCTCATGAAATCACCAAAAAATGGCTCAAACAGACCAAAATAAAAACATCATATGGCTAAGAAGCCAGCCAACGGCTAGAAACAAGTGGAGAAGACAGCTCCCCATCTGCACGAGCCTTGAGGCTTGGATGACGTGAGCCCTGGGCAGTAAGTATCCCCTGGCCTACCTGGAAAAATATGATAGTTAGTTGGGAGTCACAGCCTGGATGAGGAAGGCTGAGGCAGAGGAAAGGAAGGTGTAGGCAAAGACCCTAAACCAGACTCGAGGCCAGGAGCCACAAGGGTTCAGTCACCAGGGCCTTTAAACAAGACGTTAGCTACAAAAGCCAGGGAGTGGCATTTAGACTGGTGGGAACACAACCCTCATGCCACATGGTGCCACAAAGCAGGCCAAGGGCTGAAGGGACAACAGGCCAGGGCCAGATGGCTGGTCGGAGGGACGGCAGCATCACAAAGGTCACACTTTCTCAAGTTCAGGCACATTCTCCACGAAGGGTCCACAGACAGGAACCAGCGAGCTATCTCAGCAGGGAAAGAACTTGCCTCACAAGCCAGAGACAGGTTCAGTCCCCAGGACCCACGTACACACAGGAGAATTGACTCCCAACTTGTCCTCTGATCACTCCGCACACACATACAAAGGGGGAGGGGACTGAGATGGAGCCGGCAGAGTGAGCATGGATCCAGACAGAAGATGGACCCTCTTCTGGGTGATGTTAAAACAGCTTCAGAGTGTGTATGTGTAACAGCTTCAGAGTGTGTATGTGTAACCCACAGAGTGTGTATGTGTCAACTTACCCCAGCTCCACAGCTTCCCTTCTGTGGTGATGAGGAGGCTGTGTGCAGCACATGAACCTGAAACCACGGTCCGCACCCGGACACCTGACAGGCACCCATACCTATGGGGCCCCCACAGATTCTGACCAAGGTTGCGGTAAGCGGCTGCAAAGGAAAAAACACAAATCAAACCCCTACAGAGCACAGCTGGACAGCTGAAGACACCCAACCTATCACTCAAAGCATTACACAAAGCCAAGCCTGCCTGGTGTCAGTGGCCACCTCTACAGTAGACCCACACAGCTACTGGGCCCAACCCTACTACAGGACAGGGCAGGCCTTCCTGCACGCCATCTTTGGGCCTATCCTCCTGCATCCGAGGCCCCCCCCAGCCAGAAAGC
The DNA here is from genome assembly GCA_004025045.1 of Sigmodon hispidus. Taxonomy (NCBI): domain Eukaryota; kingdom Metazoa; phylum Chordata; class Mammalia; order Rodentia; family Cricetidae; genus Sigmodon; species Sigmodon hispidus. Next base: position 90,243 of record PVIH01004690.1, on the reverse strand, counting down.
AGATCTTTCTCAGTGTGGTTTGGTGGGTCTCTTGCTTCCCTGGAGAGAGCTCGTCATACACTCAGCTTCACCCACACCCAGAAACCTCAGCCTGTCACCTGACTTGCCCAAGTCATTTCCCCAAGCATGTCTTCCTATGGCCCTTACAAGCCCTTCAGCTTTCTGGTAAACTCCCATCTGACTTTGCGCTGTACTCCGCCCCAAGCATCCCACCTACTGTCACTGCCTCCACCATGTCAGGCAGCAGGGACCAGGCAACAGACTTGTCCTTGCCAGGCCTCCCATCAGGCACACTGGGCACATCCCTCAGAACTGCGGCTCGCACTTCCTGCCACGGTGCTGTGGCTTTCTTTGACCTCTGGGACAACAGTGGCTATCTTGAGAAACTAGTCACAGTCTAGGTGGCTCAGACACAGCCCTGCTGGGAAGTCATGGAAAGGCTCCCATCTGTCACCCATGCAACAGGACAGGGCACCAGAGGGGTCAGGGACACAGCTGAGAATGGCCTGGCCCAGGCAAACCCTGGCACCCTGGCTCCCTGCCAATGCCTCTTTCCCTGAAGAGAGCGCCACCATCAGCCACAAGAACATGGGGGGGAATCTCCCCATCCCAGACACACCCCCATTTCAGTTGAGAGGAGTCAAAGTCAGTCACAAAGTGGCAGTGGCCCCAGCTACAGAGCCAGGCTGGTAATTAACACCACCGTTTCCAGGACCCAGTCCTACCACAGGCTACAGCTAAGACCATCATGCTATCACATAAACCAGGGCAATTTAAGGGTGGGGAACTGAAAAGACCCAAGAGACAGGGTGGGTAAGTAAGTGTCCCCTCCTCTACCTGCAGGTTGGTGGGAGGCAAACCTAACAAAGCTCTAGGCAAAGTTATAGTCAGCCTAGACATTCCTAAGTGTCTACAATTAGTTAAGAGAAACTACACAAACCTGACTTGAGGCAGAAGGGCCAGGAAGTCAAGGTAAGGTGGGGCAGGAGGTCCCTGGAATAGGTTAGGGTAAGACTCCCAACACTAGCCTGGTCTGCTCAGAACTCGTGATACAGCTTCTGGGCCAGAGAGCACAGGAGACAGTCAGGTCAAGGTACCCCTGCCATATCTGCAGGAGAACGAACACACTGAAGAGCAGGAACCCTGTGTGCCCTAGCTGCAGTGGCCACTCTATTCACTCATGAAGAATGATCAGTGCCCAGGGCCGTGTTGAACGATGAGTATCTTCCACAGAAGAAATTTCATCCGGTCAGCTCCATCCATACCATGCAGGACAACTACCATCTTCCTGGGGCAGGATGTCGGCCAAGGCCCCTAGGCTTGGGTGCTGGGTGTGGCAGTGTTCAAATATTTGTTCACGGACAAAGCAGTGCTGGAAAGCACTTTGGGCATGTTTCCAAATGAAATCAAGAGCCATTAAATGTGGCGCTAAGCCAGCCTTCTTCTCCAAGAGGCCCCTCAGGATGGGACCCATCTTCTATAGGCAGCTGGACATGGGCAGCTGGTGGAACTGTACCCACTCTCCACAGCTTACCAGTTGCGCTGAGTTGTTTTAACAAGCCAGTAAGTGCCTGTCCATCTCTGTCCATCACACCTCCCAAGTGTCTGGGCCCTTATGGCACCTCAGAAGAGGTGCAGTGAAAGGGCTGCATTCCCTGAGTGATCTGAGGGTTTTAAATCCAAGACTGTGGAGGCACAGCACGCAGACCAGGTTCAGCACAAATGCAGCACCCTCACCAGAGTGGCTTTGTGGCCTCCAGCCATTTGCTTGGCCTCTCTGCATATGCGCACAGTGGTGGGCAGTACTAGCACTCCACCGGCTACCTGATTTTCAAGAAGCAGTCAATCAATCATCTTTCTCTTACCTTGCTGTTTAGGCACTTCCTTCCGTCCAATCAAGTCCCAGTTGGTTGCCCCAAAAATCAAAAGCTGCCCTTTGCACTTGGACCCTTCAAGTTTCTAACGAGAGAAAGAGAAGGCCAATGATTAGCGTGTTAAGGCTGCTTGCTCCTGGCACTCCAGTTGTCCTATGAAACAGAGAAGATGAGGTCTCTCTCTGCAACCCAGACTAACCTTGAACTCACATCTTCCAGCCTTAGCTATGTGGGTTGCAAATGTGCATCAACACTGCACTCTGATTGAAAACATACTCTGCTGGTGCTTCCACAGAGGTTCCACCCAATAACCCCCATCTATATGCTCCGAGTGGGCAACCCCAAGCCCATCCCCAGAAGTCTCAAGTTTGAGTTCAACACTAATGCTAAGCCAGAGGAGAGCTCTGTTCTCCCCCATTTTGTGCTCGCACAAAACCGGCCCCCAAATCCGGGAACTCAGGAACCACACCCTGAGGCCAGCTACATATTCCCCACTACACACATCATGGTGTGCTAACAGCCTTCACATTTCAAGTCCAGCATGACCCTGCATGGTCACCATGACATCAGTCCTGTGTGCTGCCCACAGTGTCAAGAGACTTTTAACGGGGAGGAAGGGGAAAGTTAAGCCATGGACCAAACTTTGGTCAAGGGAGACAGAGAGGATACGGCAAGGTTCCACTCTGGTGGGGCAGCACATGCCTTCCATGGGGCATTCAATGCTACCCAAATGGGAGGACCAGTGTAAAGAGACTTCTCACGAGTGCTTCCAGACGAGCACATGACACCCTGCCGCCTCCAAGTTGAGAGACAAGAATTTGCTCTGTAGTTCTGATTTCAGTTTCAGCCTCCTAGCACCAGGAGTCTAGGGATGTGTCACTGTACCTTTTAGCCATCTTAAAAAACAAAAGCCCGGGGCTGGAGAGATGGCTCAGCGGTTAAGAGCGCCGTCTGCTCTTCCAGAGGACCCGGGTTCAATTCCCAGCACCCACATGGCAGCTAACAACTGTCTGTAGTTCCAGTTCCAGGCAAACACCAAGGCAAATAAATAAATAAATAAAAAGTGTTTTTTTTAAAAAAAAAAAAACAAACAAACAAAAGCCCACCAGGGCTGCTGAGCCTCCACCACACAATCATGAGCTGTCCCCAGAACTCTCCCTTTGCCTCTTCAATGTAAAATCACATCATCAGTCTTTCCTTTCACAGTGTACTTGGGGGGGGTTGGTGGCTGGTGAGGTAGAAGGGACTCATCACACAAGCCTAATGACCTGAGTTCAAATCCTCAGGAGCCATGGCCTCTTGTCTGCCCTTACACACACATACCTCACATACACACAATAAATAAAATGCATGCCTTTGAGGAAAATGCACTTTTGCTTTGTTTGAGACAGTATCACTACGTAGCCCAGGCTAGCCTCCATTTATATAATCTTCCTGCATCAGCCTTCCAAATGCTGTGATTCCACCCAGTTTCCAAATACACTTTGTAGGGCTAGAGAAATGGTTCAGTCAGTGGTTAAGAGCCTTACTAATCTTGCAGAGGACCCAGATTCAGTTCCTAGCACCCAGATCAGGTAGAGAGTGGCTCACAGCTCTCTGAATTCCAGTTCCGGGGGTGTAAGCAGGTACACACATACACAAAAATAAAAATTAATATAAAAAAATTTCTTTGTAAGATACTTTTGTAGGCTGATGTGTCATTCAGTGGTAAACAGTCAATGCAGGCAAAGTCTTGGACTCTGTCCTCAGCACAATAAGCAAATACATGATAAATAAAAGCAGTTAAGTAAGAGTGGGTTGTTAGGTTCAATTAATGTATCTACCCCTACACCTCCACCCAGCTAAGAAAGAGACCCATTCTAGAGGCCTGGAACCAGAACTGAGCGCCAGCAGTTTACCTCCAAGCCCAGAGGCCCCAGGTCAGGTCAGCAGGCTTTGACAAGACACTCCACAGGTCCCAAGAAAGCACATTTTATTTTGGGGGAATCTGGCCTCCTAGCTTTCCCCAGTATTATGTACCCCTACTTCCAGTCAAGCCCAGGAGGCAGATGGCAGGGGTCAAGCTTCAAGACCGGCTGCGCAGGCCCAGGCCTCACAGGAATGGAATGGCCTCCCTGTTCAATTATTCAGGCGTGTGGAGTGTGGGGGCAGCCTTCCAGGGCATGACTCAGATTACCAAGGGCCTCCTTTCCTTTCCCTTCCCTTTGTTGAAAGGCAGGTGTGGCTAGAATACTCCACAAGCCTCAGCCCACAGCACTGCGCCCTCTTTAAGGCCCATCCATCACTTACTTGCGTATGCTCTACCATTCTCCAGGTCAGGACTAGAGGGGAGAGGCCCCCAAAGCAGCATGTCTTCCCCAGTGGAGAAGTTCAGGGGTTCCCGAGTGAGCACTCACACAGTAAAGCTTCCTAAGTGCTGTGGCCACCCCAAGCCCCGAGTTCCGCCAGGCCAAGAGCTGGTAGCCAGTATCTACTGCCACCCTGGGGCTCAAGTCTCTTTCATGCCAGCTTGAATGTATAGAAGTCCTGCCCTCCTGAAAAGGCTGGCTGTGTGCAACCAGGCAAGGCTGGCCACACAGAAAACAACCTGTCAGCCTGGTCCAGTTTCACATCATTGACACTGTGTTCTCACAGAAGATGAATGACCGCATCCACTGCCAATGCCAGCAACGGTTTACTACTAACCCAACACTTCCACTCTCTACTGCTTAACTCTCCCCTCCTTCTTATGGAATAAAAATTTTAATTAGTGCCATTCATAATGCCCTTTCAATCAAAGCCCCCACTAAAAACTCTCAGCTTTAGAACTGCAACAACCTATCCCATACGCCTGCTGCTTCTATCCAGGGATCCCAGGGAGCAAATGGGCTTGGGGGTGTGGGGTGGAAGAGCACGTGCTTAAGAGCTCCGGGTTCAGTCCCAAGCATTAAAAGGGGGACAGGAAGGAAGGAAGGAAAAGAACAAGGAAGGGGTTTCTGGCTCTCCAAAGGCTAAGCCGGCCCACAACGTGACTGCAGTATGTGACTGCATGAGGTCTAAAGGCCTGCATGAAGACTAAGCCCCACAGGCCAGGAGGGCTGAACTCCACGAGTGGTCACAAATACAACCTGGGCCAAGGCAGAAAATACACCAGTATCTTCAATCAATAAAATCAGAATTCTGGGCCACAGCAGGTTCTGAATTATGACCCAAGTACACTTTATAAGCTGAGAGAATCAACCTTTTCACAGGAGACCTTTTTAGAGGACTGATGCTCTGGGATGGTAGGATCATGGAGCAAGATGCTGGCAACAGTCCCTGATGGCTACCAACTGTCCCCACTTAAGAATAGACAATGTGTCCCAGGGTCCATGAAACCTTAGTAAACCCGCCCCCCCAAACCCACACAGGCCAGGTGGTGGTGATGTACACCTTTAATCGAAGCACTTGGAAGGCAGAGGCAGATGGATTTCCAGGTTCAAGATCAGCCTGGCCCACAGGGTGAGTTCTAGGACAGCCGGAGCTATACAGAGAAACCCTGTCTTGAAAAATAAAACAAAACCAAACAAACAAAAAGACAAAACAAGAGGCTGGAGAGATGGCTCAGTGGTTAAGAGCACCGTCTGCTCTTCCAGAGGACCCGGGTTCGATTCCCAGCACCCACATGGCAGCTCACAACTGTCTGTAGTTTCAGTTCCAGGCAAACACCAAGGCAAATAAATAAATAAATAAGTGTTAAAAAAAAAAAAAAAAAGACAAAACAAAAACCACACAGAACTGGACACCTGTGCTACTCACCAGTTTCTGAGGACTCAGGTAACCGCTGATGAACCAGCCTCTTCCTCAGAAAGACAAAACACTCATCCATCCTCCACAATAACCTGTGAGCCTCGGACCCTTGACTGCCACGGGACAAGACTCTGCTGTCTTTCCTAGCTAGCACACCTAACTCCTGCAGGACAACTGCCCCTTATCAACAGGAACAAGTAGCTTATCTTCCCCAAGCCCTAACACAAGTGCAAGTTCAAGATAAGGGGAGGTGAATTCCAGAGGCTCAGACACTGGCAGAGGAATCTCCTTCCAGCGAGCCACAGGGGAGAGGCTTGTGTTAACTTCTGAAAATCAGGAGACTGTTGGCCTATTGCAGCAAACAGCTCCTGATCTGCCAAGAAGAGACCCTTGGGCTAAGAGACATTCAGCAGTGCTGGTCTAGGCCTGTGGGAATGAATACAAGGCTGTAATCTTGATTTTGAGCCAAACTCTCCAATGCTAAGGGGAAACAGAAACTCAAGGCACACACTTCAAGGTGCAGCAGTATATCACTCCTGAATCCCCATAGGCCCCCTGGCTTCACCTATGGCCCTGTACTGACCAGTGCAGGGCTCTAGCTTTAGCATGACAGACACACCTCCTAAGTTCCCGTTTCTAGACATATATGGGAATCTGGCAGTACACATAAAACAAGCATAAACTGCAGGGGGCTGCTTCACACAGAAATGGCATCTCCCAGAAGGACACAGTGCCAATGCAAATACAAGGCTGGTGGAGGGGGGCCTCAAGTCCCTCCTACACTACACTCCTTATGTGAACCCCTGCGTGGGATAACAATCTCCCTCCAGACCACAGAACTCACTTCACTGCTTTTGCAGTGGACTACAGCCGTATAGCAGCTAGCCCAGACACAGACAATCGAAAACACACTGCATTCCTAAACTCTCGAAAATCCCATACAACAACCCCATCTGGCCTAACTTTTTTAGCCTCGTCCTAACCCGCTAAGTGGGCAATTTGTGAGTGCCTCTTCCAATACGCTGGCTAAAACCATCATACTATCTGGTCAAACCTACCTTATGCAGGTTTCTCCTGCATGCCTAGCCAGACTCTTCCTTCCCTTTCCCCCTACAGGGTTGTTTGTAAAGTACGTTCACTCCCAGGCACAATCTACAAGGTTAAGGAAGGGGCTCTCTACTACTCAGTCTAGTGTGCCTGGACCCTTTATCCTTGATCACCTCTCCGGAGCCCCATTCGAAACAAGGGTGACACTTTCCAAGTGTCAAGCCCCATCTCTTTCTTAGGGCTAACAGAGAGTGCGGTCTCCGGCTGGGGCAGTAGGGAAAGGTGTTGTAAAAAAAAAAAACTTTCGCAAAGTTCTAGTGGGAACGCTGCAGACCCTGGGCCGGGCTCCCACCGGAGCTGCGGAGCTTTTTCTGAAAGCTCAAGTTAGAGAGCCAAGAACAGAGCGCACAGACAGACACACGGACTCTACAGGTCCCACGCCCCCACGCCGCGGCCACCCGAGGCAAACAAAGCCCTGCACCACTCAGCGGGGGGTCGCGGGTGGGAGGAGGAGAGCCCCTGGGTGGGGAGGGCCTCCTAGGAGCATGCGCGCTCACACCCGCGAGGCCCCCACCATGCCCCGCGCGCACCGGCCGGCAGACAGTGCAGAGTACTCAAGGAGCATGCGCGCCGCACGCCAGGCCCCGCCCCCCCGGGGCGCCCGAGCCGCAGCGGCGGGAACCTCAAAGCCCCGGTGCGAGCCGGCAGCTCCCGGCGGGTTGGCCTCCCCGGAGGAGGAGACGCCGGGGGGAAAGAGGTGAAAGCACCCGGGGGAGAGCGACAGCCCCCGCGTGGCCAAGCACGCGCGGTTTCCCAGACCCGGGAGCAGCTCCCCCGAGTTCCCCGCGCGGCGTGGGGGAGGGGCGGGGCGTGACCCCGCGGCGCCCCTCCCCCCCAGCCGCCCGCTCCCCCCGCCCCACTCACGACGCGCTCCTTCGTGTGTTCGGGCTCCGTGATAATCGCGGCCGCGCCGCCCGCCTTGCCCGTCGCCGCCGGCCTGGCCGCGCGCTTGCCGCCACCGGGGGCCCCGTCCAGCTTCAGGCCGTCCTCGTCGCCGCTGCTGCCGCCGCCGCTGCTACTGCTGCAGCGCTCGGGCCGCTCGCGCTTCCTGCCCGCGGGGCCGCCGCCGCGCCTCCGAGGGCCCGCGCGCGCCGTGCCGTTGCCCGAACTCGGCTCCTCCCAGGCCGCCCCCTTCTTCCTGGGCATGGTCGCGGGCTGCGGAGACACGGGCGCACAATGCACGGGCTGGCTGCAGGGCGGGGGAGGGGAGCGCGGGGACGGCGTGGGCCGCCCCACCTGCTGCTGCGCCCGCGCCCCTCCCCACGCCGCGCGCCACGCCGGGATTCCCCCTCACTTTAGTCCGGCCCTAAGCACCTGCGGCCACGCGCGGAAAGAGGAACTTTAGTGGGCCCCCTGCCCGGCCCCCCGCTGCCCCGCACTCGCCCCGTCTGCTTTTTTTTATTGATTTTGAACAATGGGATCTCTGTCTGTCTCCGATTAAACCACGTGGATCCGCCTTCCTTCCCCGTCTTATTCATTCCGTTTCCCAACCCCCCGTCCTCAGCGTTGTTATTTTTTTTTTAAGCCTTTCGCGTGGTGGGGGGGAAGGGAGAAAAAAAAAAAAAAAAGAGAAGATGGAAAAAAAAAAAAAACTTTCCCAGACCCTGCAAACTGATCCCGGTAGGTTTCCAGCCCCTACCTGATTGGAGTAATGAGCAAAGGGAAGTTGAGCGATTGAAAAACGGGTCGACGGTTTCTTCTCCTCTCGGCCGGGACGAGGGCTCCAGCCCACTCACCAGATACACTTAAAATGTAAATACGAGCTTCCAGAACAAATGCTACAACACAAAACAGAAACACATGTGCGGCCGGGCCGCAAGCGAGCGCGCGCGGGGCGCTCGGCGAGGGGCCCGGGGCGCGCGCGCCCCCTACCGACCGGAGGACCCCGCCGGGCCAAGCCGCCCACCCGAGCCTGCGTCCGGGGCACCCGGCGCCGCCACGCCGCAAGCCCCGCTGGGCCTGCTGCTGTGCGCTCCGCACGCCCTTCCACGCAGCGCGGCCTGCGCGTCACAGGCGTCTTTGGGGCTCCGGAGAGTGTCAGATTCTCTTGTTTTTTCCTCAGCGTCTAGACAGGTCACCTGAGGACAGTCGCTGGAAAATAGTTGCTTTGCTCGCGCAGCAGCCTACGAGGGACGTGCCCTAATTGAGTGATTGGAATGAAAGATGAATACAATTTGAATAACTTTCTCCTTTGCAGACAGAGGCTGGATTTTATTTGCCGTGGATGTATGCCCCGGATGCAGCCGGCTGCTGTTACATGGTCGAGTTACATAAAGGTTTAATATACTATCAAATCAGTAATTAGCGGAGGGTATAGGTGGAAACTACTTGTGGTGGAAAGTTTTTTTGTTTTTCTGTTAACGTATTTACTGTGCCCCCCAGTACAAGCCAGACATCTTGCTAGGGTGCTAGACTCTAGACGCTACTGGAAGGCGGGGTAAGGAGAAAGATTAAGAAATAATTGAAAGCGTCTACTTACCCCATTCCAGGATCAAGGAAGGCGGTTCCTGGGCAAGTTGAGTTGAGCAATTTAAAGAATCCGAGCTGCCAGAAAAGGGGTTGAAAGCATTCTTCCAGCCCCATGCATTAGTGCAGAGTCCAGGGAACCCGGAAGGGAAGTGGCCGGAGGTGCTGGGGTGAGATTAAAGTGGCAAGGCTGGGGAGTGACAGGGGCACAGAACCCGGCAAGCAGCGTACAGGATTGCCGATTGAAGAAAGATCGCTTTGCCTGGTACTAGGGGAATGCTTGCCTCTCGGTATCACTTTCTCTTCTACCAAATGTTTCTTCCCTTTTTCTTGGGGGTTTTGTTTTCTCTCCTGTAGCCCAGGCTGTCCTGAAATTCACCTTGTAGTTCAGACTAGCATTGAACTTGTTAACCGCCTTCCTCCACCTCCCAAGTGCCCGGGTTACTAGTGTGAAAGTTTCTTTTGGCAACCTCCTTGCTTGGCTAGAGAGTTCTAGGATCTTTGCGGGCTCACTATTATATTGAGAAGCGCGCGCGGCGGGGTGGGGGATCCACAAATATCTGAAGGCAGAGACTCCAAGAGAACCAAATCTAAGTTATTTGATTAAGTCGTAAGTTTGTGTGTCCACAGAGCCTGAAGCACTTAGTAAAAACTCTGAAAATAAGCATCAGCTGGTACATTTCGGAGATATTCAGCCCAGGACCACATAGGAGCACCATTTGAAAGCCTCTTAATAGGCCAGGTATTCCAAAAGACTGAAGAGATTAAACCTCGAGGCTTTGACATAAAACATTAGACCCAACCAGAAAAGAAATCTGCCCAAAGTGTGCCGTCAGGTCCGGGTTTCAGGAAACGGCATGCTGGAGCTTGTCCGGGGGAGGTGGCTGGTTGGGCGTTTATCTTCCCGACAACACCCTGTGTGGCCAATTAGAAACGCTGAGGGCGCCTTTAAAAGGCTTTCAGGCAGCGAACCTCTTTCTTTCTCTTGCCCCATTATACTGCTTTCTGCCGGCGTAAAAGGCACATGCGTCAGAACCGCTGATGCAACCCGACGCTAATATCACGTTGCATCATCTGACCCAAGGTGTGGTGCTTCCAAAACTGGTTTTTCCTGAGGCTGTGCTGGGGAAGAGTACCAGGGGATAACACCCCCCAACTGGCCCTCCTCAGCGGATGATAAAAGTGTTTTCTGATACATGCCTCAGTTCCACACTATTTCAGACCCAGGGAAAGCCCGAGTGACTCCCCTGGCTGAGATGGGGGTGCAGAGGCGCACACTCATCAGCCAGGCATGTCGGCTGCTGCTCACTTATGTAACGAGTGTGACAGTGAGATGCATCTACGGGGAAGGCAAGGAGCGCTTCTTTCAACCCCCACTTAAGCTTGGGAATTTTACTTCATTTTAGTTGATCAACTGCTCAGGACAGAAAAAAAGGTTTAGAGCATGGAAGAAGGAGCAGGGACTGAGACTTCTAGACCCTTCTCTCTGGGCATTGGTGACTGTCCTCCATTTGTGTATGGAAATATGGGTGGTCTTGCTCCTTTAATGGTTGAACTCAGAGACAGCCAGAGTCTCTCCCAGAGGTGCAATTCTATCCAGCTGGACCACAGAAAGCTTCCCTGCTAGTCCCAAGGGTCTCTGATCTCATTTATATAAAAATGAATCCAGCCACTGGTGGCAGAAATGTGTTCCAGGCTGTCCCCAAACTCACAAAGTAGCAAGGATGACCTTCAACTTTTGATTCACCTGCCTCACCTCTGGAGTGTTGAAATACAGACATAGATCACCATAGTCCATGTATATGGCGTTGGGAATCGATCCAGCTTCATACCTTCTAGGCAAACAATCTACCCATCAATCCATACCCCCAGCTCCAGACAGAAATGAATTCTGATGGTCTGGGTAGATGCAATTGGACCACAATAGGATGATACACAATCTGCTCCGCCTGTGAATGCTTGACTATGGCAGGTCTAAGCTGCAAGTATGCTGTAGTATAAACACACTGGATTTGTTTCATTTGGATTTTGGTGGTGGTAGTCATGGTTTTTCCTTTGTTCTTAAAACAAGGTTCCACAGTGTAGACCACCCTGGCTTATTGCCTAACCTCCAGAGTGCTGGTGTCAGGGGCTTATACCACTATACTCAGCTCACACTACACTTGAAGACTCAGCAAAACAGAACAAATGCCCAAAAACAAAACAACCCATGACAGATCTCATGAACAGTTGTATTATATTAATGTGAGCACAATGGTATGTAGCTATGTAGTCCCAATTATTTGGGAAACTGAGGCAAAGGAATCATAAGTTTGAAACTAGCTTGGGCGACATATAGAGACATATAACATATAAAAAGCAAATAGAGTTGGGGATACAACTCAACAGTAGAGCACTTGCCTAGCATGTTAGCTGCTCTGAGTTCAATCCCAAATACACTAGGAAGTAAAGGATACACCTGATGTGGCAGCACACACCTATAATCCTAACACTAAGAAGGCCAGCCTGGGCTACATAGTTAATCTCAGGCCACCCTGATGTATATCCCCAAGGCTAGTCTCCGAAGCAAACTGAAATGAAATAGGGACTGGAGAGATGGCTCAGTGGTTAAGATTGCTAACTACTCTTACAGAGGGCCATAGTTTGGGTCCCAGCACCCCATGCAGCAGCTCACAACTGCTTTTTTTTTTTGTCTAGCTACACTCAAACTCAAAAACAGGAGACTGGGGCTGGAGAGATGGCTCAGAGGTTAAGAGCATTGACTATTCTTCCAGGGGTCCTGAGTTCAATTCCCAGCACTTCATGGTGACTCATAACCATCTATCATGAGATCTGATGCCTTCTTCTGGTGTTCATGAAGACAGGTCTCTTACATATAAGATAAATATTTTTTTAAATTAAAATCTGTAACACTAACAAAAAACGACAAAAATAGGGCTAGCAAGATGGCCCAACAGGTTAAGTTGTAACCCTTGCTATCCAGCAATGCAACCATGAGGACCTGACTCTTGGAACTCTAATGCAGCCCATGGCGTGAGTACTCACATCATATGTGCACCCACAAGAATAAATTTTAAATATGTAAAGTCTAATAAATATTTAAAATAACATTAATTCCATGTTAAAATAATATTTTCTTTCTTATTTTTGTTCCTTTTTTTTTTTTTTTTTTTTTGAGACAAGGTTTCTCTATGTAGACCAGGCTGGCCTTGACTTAGAGATCTTCCTGCCTCTGCCTCCTGAGTGCTGGGATTAAAGGAGTATGACGCTAGGCCAGACTTACCTTTTTTTTTAAATTGGGCATGGGGGCATGCCAAGGGATTCCTGTGGAGAACAACACGCAGGATACAGGAATGGGGCTCTCCAACCATGCTGTTCCAAGCCGCAGACCTTAGGTCTTCAGGCCTGAAGGCAAGGGCTGTAACCCCCTGAGCCCTCTTACCTGTCCAGGCATTTCATTCCCATTGAGCTACACTGCCTTTGCAAATACAACTGGAAAACCAGTAGATGAATGAAAAAATGAAATAAAAGAGGACATGGCTGCTCCTAAAGTGTGGACATTTTTATTGTAGATACAAAGGAGAAACAGGGAAGAGTCCTGGCTGAACATGGCCGCCGGTAAACAGAGGAGAGGAGACGGGGAGAGCAGGAGAGGAAACGATGACCAAGACACAAAAGGGCCCAAATGGCGGATTATACAGGGAAGAGCTGTTGGGGGAGGGGCGGCCCAGCCCAGCCTCCAGCCCAGCTGTAGAAGTTTAGGATGGGGGTGGGGTGTGCCAGCCAGGAGGACCCTGTAATGGTAGGAACTGAGGGATGCTGGTGGAACCTGGCAGCCAGGTCCATTAATGTGTTCACAGGCATTTCCGCCATCTTTTTCCAGGGTTTGAGACCTAACACTGCTTTTGCAAAAACTGGGAAAACAGTTGGTTGATCTGGAGTCAACACTTTCTGCTTCCTGTCTGGGCTCCCCATCTGTATAATGGCAACATGGATCTGGAGTTCCTTCTGAATTTAATATTTCCTGATATCCAGATCTGTAGTTATCGACATCCCTGTCCTAATACTTAAGAGGTTTCCTTAGAAAGAAAGATCCTATTCCGGGGCTGGAGGGATTGCTCAGCAGTTAAGATCATGGACAACCCTTCCAAAGGACTTGGGTTTGGTTCTCATCACCCACATGGTGGTTCACAGTTGTCTGTAACTCCAGTTCTAGGTGAATCAACAACCTCTTCTGGCCTCCTTGGGCATCAGAAATGCACACCACGTGGTGCACAGGCATACATATAGGCAAAACACTATACACATAAAAATAATTTAATTAAAGAGAAAAAAAAAACTGTTCTATTTTAGACAGTGAGTCACGGAATCTTAGAATCCAAAAGGTCTTTAAATGTTACAGCTGCGCTTCTAAGACCCCAGCCTAGCAGCTATCCTGGGCTCAGCCTGTGGTTTTCTCACCATTATCTAATGAACAGCCAGGGCAGCTGGCATGCAGGAAGCTGTCTACGTTTGCTTGCTGACCTAAATAACTTTCAGAAGATGAATCGAAGCTCAGAGAAGCTGATTTAGGGCTGCATAGCTGGCTGATAAGACAAACAGGACGAATCAAGCTTCTCAGCCCAGGTCAGGAAGCTAGCTATGAGGTGACCCTGGGACCAGCAGCAGCATCAGCATCCCTTTGGAGTTTTTTAGAAACTAACTTACTAAAACAGAAACCAGAAACCTCAGGAGCGGAAGAGAAGGCACAGCAGTTAAAAGCATGCATTGCGCTTACTCACACGTCCAGTATCCCCATGGTGGCTACACCATGCAGGTAGGTGCACTTACATACAAGGAGGCAAAAAACCCATGCATGTAAACTAAAGTTAATAAGGAAATGTCTGAAAAAATGAAAACAAACTATTTTTTGCTTCATTATTTTCTAATTTATTTATTTATTTGTTTATTTATTTTTGAGACAGGGTCTCAATATGCATTCTTGGCTGGCCTGTGACTAACTTGGAAGAGCAGGTTGACCTTTTACTCACAGAGATCTGCCTGCCTCTGCCTCTGCCTCCTGAATGTTAGAATTAAAGGCTGTGCTACCATACCTGGCCTGGCTGTTTATGATGACTATAATTATGACTTTAGCCAGATGTGATAACACAGTTCTTTACTCCCACACTTGGGAGGCAGAGATAGGCTAATCTCTGTGAGTTTGAAGCCAGCCTAATCTACAAAGTGAGTTCTGGACAACCAGAGCTGTTACACAGAGAAACCCTAAGTGTGTGTGTGTGTGTGTGTGTGTGTGTGTTTGTGTGTGTGTTTTATTTTCATGTTTGCAGTGATGGGGAGATCCTACAGGGACAGGAACATTTTAAACATCCATTGTTAGCTGGACACTGTGATGCCCCCCTGTAATCCTTGTACTTGGTTAGGGGAGAAATGAGAATCAGGGCTTCCAAGTCATCCATGGCTACATACGTCCTGAGCTACTTGAGGTCCTATCTCAAAAATAAGAACAACAAAGAGAAGAAAAAGGAAATGATAATGGACTGGAGAGATGGCTCAGAGGTTAGGAGCACTGACTGCTCTTCCAGAGGTTCTGACTTCAATTCTCAGCCACCACATGGTGGCTCACAACCACCTGTAATGAGATCTGGTTCCCTCTTCTGGCTTGCAGGCATACATGCAGACAGAACACTGTATATATGATAAATAAATCTAAAAAAATTTTAAAATGAAAAAAAGATGATGAAACAAAGGATGTGCCCTACCACTGAACTATGTTTGAGACAGGAAAATGCATATGAGAACCTTTTCTGCATCCAAAAGCTGAGGAGTGACACCTGCTGGTCCACTTTTCCTCAAGAAAGAGCCCACTGTCTATTTTCTTTCTTTTTTAGTATTTATTTTTATTTTATGTGAATTAGTGTTTTGTCTGCATGTATAATTGTGTAAGGCTGTCAAATCTTGGAATTACAGACAGTTGTTAGCTGCCATGTGGATGCTGAAGATCGAACTCAGGTCCTCCGGAAGAGCAGTTAGTGTTCTTAACGGCTGAGCCAGCTCTCCAGCCCACCCACTGTCAATTTTCATCCTTGGGATGTTCATGGAGAGGGTCTCTCAACTAAAGGACATGGGACCCAGGAAGCTGGCCCAATGAGGACTATGGTTTAAGCCAATTCAATGAGGATTTGAGTGCATTCTGCCTTCTGCCTGAGCCACATCCTGTTTTGAAGATAAGGAAACTCCCAAGGGCTGGAGAGGGCTCTTGCAGTCTTCCAGGATTAAGCAAGCACTTAGTAATTGTGCCCTGACAGGTTTTACCATTTCTCTTGTAACAGAAGAGAGGCCCAAAGAAATGCAAAATGAGAATGGGCTCATCTGGGGAATCAAATGTAATTTCTCCAATCTGGGAAAAACCTGGATCGAAATCAATTAAATCAACATACGTGGTTAGTTTGCAGTCACCAGTGGTTTCCCATCCTGTGCGTGTTTGTATTCATGACAGAGCCACAGTCTGCAGAATTGGTCTCTAATCAATAGCTGGAAGACCATCTCTCGATCAAGCTTACAGGTAAAGGCTGAGTCTGTTTTCCCTGTCAGAGGACAGTACAGATACTGGAATTTGTGTTTGTTTGGTTTTTATTTTTTGAGACAGGATTTATCTGTATATTTCTGGATGTCCTGGAACTTACTCTGTAGACCAGATTGGCCTCAAACTCAGAGATCCTGTGCTCTGAAGACTAAAGGTGTGGGCCACCAGGCCCAGCTGGTTTTGTATTTTTGAGACAGGATCTCATTAGCCCAGAATGGCTTCCAGTTCACTATATAGCCCAGGATAGTCTTGAATTTGTGGTCTTCCTGTCTCCTAAATTCTGGGATTACAGGCCAGTGCTACCACACCCAACCTGGTTTTACATATTTGAAACAAGAGAAAGACCAGGCTCTGGTGGCTCAAACCTGTATTCTCATCATTCTGGAAGCAGAGGATGGGAGATCAGGAGTTAATAGGGCTAGCCTATGATGCAAAGTGAATCTCAGGTCAGTCCAAGCTATATTTGCAAAACTTACTGAGGTGGTGGAGGGAACAAGTCAAAGGGATTGTGGAATGTCTTACAAACATCCACCCAACTTCGGCTGTGACATAAACTGAGCCAAGTGCCTTTCCGGTAAGGTTGAGATCCACTGGAATTTGAATAGACAAGAAAAACAGGGCTTCATCCCAGCACTGAGTCATGTCATTCCCCTAAAGTTTGCCGACAAAACAAGAAACAGTACAGCCTGTTTAAGGCATCCTGGTGGCCCTGGTGACTCCGGTAGAGCCCTGGTGGCTAGGGGCACTAGTATTGCAAGCTGTTATGTCATACAAAACTATAATTCTTTCAAAGTGGAAAGAAAATGTTGCTAGGATGTAGCTCAGGCAGCAGACTGTGTCTAATGTGCAGGAAGCCTGGCTTGCATCCCTGTCACAATGTAATTTAGGAACAGTGACACGTGCCTGTAATCCCAGCACCCTGGAAGTGAAGGGTGGAAGACCAAAGAATCCAAGGTCAGATGGGTGTGGGGGTGCACCCCTTTATTTGATCCCAGCTCTCTCGGGAGGCAGAAGCAGGCAGATCCCTATGAATTAGAGGCCAGCATGGTCTGCAAAGAAAACTAAATAGCCAAGGCTGTACACAAAGAAACCCTGTCTGGGAGGGCAGGTGGGGTAGGGATCCAAGGTCATATCCCATCCCCTAGCCACAACGCACACTTGAAGCCAACCTGTCTAAAAAGTTAGCTGAGGCATGATAGTACATGATTTTAGTCCCAGCATGCAAGAGGCAGAGGCAGGTGGATCTCTGTGAGTTCTGGGCCAGTCTTGTCCACGTAGCAAGTTCCTGGCCACGAGCTGTGGCTACTAAAAAAAAAAAAAAAAAAAAAAAAAAAAAAAAAAAAAAAAAAAAAAAAAAAAAAAAAAAAAAAAAAAAAAAAAAAAAAAAAAAAAAAAAAAAAAAAAAAAAAAAAAAAAAAAAAAAAAAAAAAAAAAAAAAAAAAAAAAAAAAGAAGAAGAAGAAGAAGAAGAAGAAGAAGAAGAAGAAGAAGAAGAAGAAGAAGAAGAAACACCCATTATTAATTTCATGGCAAGGGGAAGTACCCACAATTCCAAATGTCCAGACTAATTCTAAAATCCACTAAGGAGACAGCCAAATGTAAGGAAAAAGGGCATTCCTACATTTGTTCCCAAAACACTGAACTTTTTCCTGAGTGCTGGACATGACAAGGCTTGTTTCGGTGGAGGGTGTGGCTTTGTGGTACAGAGCATGCCCTGGACTCCATCCCAAACACTGTCAAGAAAAAAAAAGTAAGAAGAGGAAAGTTCATCTACACCCTGATATGGTTGTGGTTCCACTGAGTTTGCTTAGAGCTAACTCAACAAAATAACGTGGGACCAGGAGTAAGTTCAGTACACAGCACGTAAGGCACCCATCCCTAGTGTGGCCAAGAAAAGATGGGAAAGGAAAAGAGAAAAAAAAAAAAAGGAACTGCAGGGATGGCTCAGAGGTTAAGAGCACTCACTGTTCTTCCAGAGGTCCTGAGTTCAATTCCTACAACCACATGGTGGCTCACAAACATCTGTAATGATATCTGGTACCCTCTTCTGTACACTGTATACATGATAAGTAAATAAATATTTTAAAAAAAGAATACTAGCCTCTTCTTTCTCCTCCTCTTCCTTCTACTCCTTCTTTAGAAAAATAAATAAATAAATATGAGAATGTAGCTGTCATAACATTAAAAAAAAAAAAAAAAAAAAAAGGAGCTGGAGGGATGAGCAGTGAAGAGCCCTTGCTGCTTCTCCAGAGGGTGGGAGTTTAGTTACCCAACATCCACTTCGAGTGGTTTACACCTATAACTCTAGCTCCAGGAGACTGACAGCTTCCTTTGGATCTCCTGGATATTGCACTCACATGTACCCCTTCCCCATATACATACAACTTACAATAAAGTAAATAAAGTATCTAAATAAAGTAGATATTTTAGTATTTATTTTTCATTGTGTGTGATGGGTGTTTTGCCTACATATATGCCTCTCTATTATGTGAGTGCCCAAAAAGGCCTGAAGACGGCACTGGAGGTGGAGTTTCAGATGGTTGTGAGGAGCCACCTGGTGCTGTGGTTAAGAGCACTGGCTGTTCTTCTAGAGGTCCTGAGTTCAAGTTCCAGCAACCACATGGTGGCTCCCAACCATCTGTAATGCAATCTAGTGCCCTCTTCTGGCATGCAGACAGAATACTGTATACATAATAAATAAATAAATATTTTTTTGTTGTTTTTTGGTTTTTTTTTTTTTGAGACAGGGTTTCTCTGTGTAACAGCCCTAGCTAACTTTTGACCAGGTTGACCTTGAACTCACAGAGATCAACACACACACACACACAAAAAAAAAAAAAAATTAAAACTAAAAGCAGAAGCATCCATCCTGATGGGGAGATGAAAGGCTGCCTGTTTATGCACTGACTCACACAGACCTGCACCGGATCCATAGAAAACCTGTTGGCTGAGTTAGGGCACAGCCTATCACACCCCAGCATGCTGTGGGGCCTCAGTAGCCTCAGCAGTAGGAAACTGACCTTGTCTTTCTAGGGCGCGCTTGTGAAGTAAGGCTGGTCATTTGGAAAAGTTATCTTTCTAGCTGGAATCCAACCCCTATGTCCTCTGAGGGACATAGAGACCTGGGGAAGTGCCGCTGGCTCCAGAGAGCCCAAAGAAGGACCGTGTGTCCGCTCCCTGGAGCCTGTGGCTCAGTGCCCTCCACTATGCCAAGAGCCACTCTGCCAGCTAAACCACTCATTATTTTTTTTAATCTGCTGGATACTTTAAATAACTGTTATTATACACACAATGTTCAAAAGAGTACATTTATTACCAAACCTAATTAAAATTGCTTGTGGAGGACTGTGGCTTGACACAGAAGCGCCCCTCCACAAATCACCACCCAGAACACTTGCCTGCTGGGGAGGGTCTCAGTGTCCCTCAGCAGGAATGAGCACAGGTGAAGCCGAGATCAGAAGGGTAAGAAGCCCAGGATGGGGACACAGACTCAGTTCTCCAGCACACACTCTGGCTCTGCCACTTGCCTTGTGTTCCTCAAGTTAAGCCAGTTCTCTGTGTCTCGGTTCCCTTCCCTCTGTGGGAT
>PVIH01004690.1:0-70760 GCA_004025045.1 Sigmodon hispidus | reverse complement strand
TGTGGCTGCTCTTCCAGGGGTTCAATTCCCAGTACCCACTTGCGGCTCCCAACCATCTGAAACTCTAGTTCCAGGGAATCTGAGGCTCTCTTCTGGCCTCCTCAGGCTCCAGGCATGCACACACATTCAAGCAAAACATTCATATGCAGAAAAGAAAAAAAAAAAAAAAAAAAGTCGGGCAAAATGGTACAAGCCTTTATTTAATTCCATCACATAGGGAGCAGAGGGACGTGGATTTCAAGGCCTGTGCTACACAGTGAGATTCCATCTCAAAAGCTAGCTAAACTTGGTGTCATCCTAGCTTGCCACCTCCTGATCCACAGGGTCTCCTTCCCAGTTTGTGTGTGTGTGTGTGTGTGTGTGTGTGTGAACTCCTTTGAGTGAGGTAATTTCTCTTTCACAAATGACATGATAGGCTAGGTCTGAGCCTGGGGGAGTGGAGCCTGGCAGTGCCCTGAAGAGATGCAACCTGTCAGCTTGCTGCTTGGAGGAGGGGCAGAGGTGCGGGGAGGAGTCCACCTGCTTGCCTGGAAAGGAAGCTCCACCGGCAGGGCCTCCTCTTGGTCCTTTTGATGGCAGAAGAGGATTCAGCTCCAGAAGATGGAGAATTTGCAGAAGGCGTGTGCCCCTCCACCCAAACCCCCCAAAACTCTTCACATCAGAGGTGGTTCAGTGTACAGACAGACGGAAGGCCCTTCTCTATCTTTTCTCAGTTCCCCCTGGGAGTAATTGGTGTTATCAACTTGACAGAATCTAATCCTTGGCAGGCTGGCCTCTAGGCTTGCAGAGGGGGGTGTGGGGGAGGGGGAGGTGGTGGTGGTGGGGTGGTATTCTAATTATGTTAATTGGGGCAGGAAGATCACCCACTGTGAATAGCATTATTTCTTAGGCCCCTGTGAAGGAGAGATGGGGCTGGGCAGCAGCACTCCAGCCCTTTCCTGACTACAGATGACCAGCTGCTTAACACCCTTGCAGCCGACTTCCCACCATGATGGACTGCATCCTTGAACTGTGAGCCACAGCAAACTCCTTCTCAAGTTGCTTTTTATCATAGGAACAGGGGGTGGGGTGGGGAGGAAGAAAGAAAAAAAGAAGACAAACCAGTCCCAAGTCGCTCCTTTCTCTGATGAGCCACGTTGCTCACATGCGTTTGTTGTACAAGCTAAGGCCCCACAGCATATCTGGAATTTCCTCCCTTGGCTCAGAAACTCTAAAATGCGTACTGTCTGCATCCTCAGAGTTTTATAGCTAGTCGGAGTCTATTGCCAATTTTAAGGCAGTGAGGAGACGGGGAGTGGGGAGCAGCTATGGAGTCAAGTTTGGGATTGAGGCTACCACATCATACGTCTCTGACGTGCATGGTGCAGAGCATTTCAGGCTAGAGGGTTGTCCCCTAATCAGTAGTTTGTAAAACTAGGAAATGAAGCCCGTGCTCTCCTGCTAAGGAGAATCATCTTCCAGGCAAAACCCCAGGTGGCTGGTGACATGCCTGCACCCGAGGGTGGGATGTTGATCTTCCAGGTATACAGCTGTAATCTGAGCATTTGGGAGGTTGAGGCAGGGGGATTTCCGAGGATTCAAGGCTAGCCCGTGCTACAGAATGTTTCCCTGCCTCGAAAGCAAACAGTAGAGTCACATGCTTATAATCCCAGAATTTGGGAAGCAGAGGCAGGAGAACCAGAAAGTCAAGGCTATCCTTGAGTCCATCAGGACTTTGAGGCCAGCCTGAGCTACAAGAGACTATCTGAGAAAAAAAAAAAAAAAACCCAAAACAATAGCCAGGCATGGTGATACATGCCTTTAATTCTAGCACTCAGCAGGCAAAGACAGCCAGCTCTGTGTTTAAGGTCAACTTGGTCTTCATAGAGGGCTCTAAACCAAGAACTATGACAGCTATAAAAATCAAAAGGTGGGTGCCTTGGAGGCAAGCTGGCTTGCTCAGAGGAGACTAGACAGCCTTCTGGCCCACGCATCACCCCCAAGCACACCGAAACACAGA
Organism: Sigmodon hispidus; assembly: GCA_004025045.1. NCBI lineage: Eukaryota > Metazoa > Chordata > Mammalia > Rodentia > Cricetidae > Sigmodon > Sigmodon hispidus. Next base: position 68,761 of record PVIH01004690.1, on the reverse strand, counting down.
CCTGGTCCAGCGAGGCCACGAAGCCTCACCATGCCTTGCATTAGAAAATAAGGCCATTCCAAATTGTTTTCATGAGCACATTACAAGCATCCAAATAAAGGATTTAGGAATATTTTTTTCCCCAGGATAGATTCCCAGAAGTTAAAATGTCTTGGATAAAGGATAAGACTTTTGTTTTGTGACAGCCTCTTATGGTGTGGCCGGGGCTGCCCCTGAGGTTGGGTTCTATTGCCTTGGCTTCCCAAGTGCTGGGATTACGTGTATGCCCTGACATGTACTGCTGAAAGATTGGATTGTTTTCCTTTTTTCTTTTTTTGCATGCAGGAAGCCCTGAGTTTAAATACAGCACAGGATAAACCAGACATGGAAACACACACCTATAGTCTCAAGAGGTAGGCACAGGAGAAAAAAAGTCTAAGGTTGCCCTCAGCTAGGAAGGGAGTTCAAACCTAGCAAGGACTATAGAAGACTGCCTCAAAAATATCAAACTAGAAAGCCTCCAACAAAAAAGATGCTGCACACCAGTCTTGGAGTTAGCTCTGGCTCAGAGAATGAGCCAGGCACACTGTTCCACAGAGGCTTTGAAGATAGCATCTCCTGTACGACAGGAGATATTAGCTCACTTAATACTTGAGGGCTGTCTTTGAAGGTGAAAATTTATGATCCTCCTCCTAAAGACAGGGAAGTAAGACAATGCTTGTCTGAAATTTACATGGTTAGTATTCTGCATCTGACTTGTTCTTACCTGTGCTTCTTTATCCGTTAGTCTATTTCTCATGCCCAGCCCATGAATCTAAGTAAGGCACACGCCTGGCACACTGTCTTCCTTTTCCTCGTGCCAGAGTTCCAAGCTCTAAGGGGTACCCACCCCTTCCTAGCTGGTGCAAGCTCTTCCACTCACACTGGGCCTGGGCAACCTTTTCTCTTAGGTGCACATCTCCTAGTCTATATAAAGGGGTGGAGCTTGGGTGGTACAATGCTTGACCATGCTCAAAAACCTAGATTCTGTTCCCAGAACCATCTAAACCCAGGTGCATGCCTGTAATCTTAGCGGTCTGGAGGTGGAGGCAGGAGAATCAGAAGGTCCAGGTCATCCTTGTTGAAGTGGTGGGTTTTAAGCCAGCTTAGTATAAACAAGTGTGGGACAGGGTGGGGTGCGGGGGTGATGGGGCTGTATCTTGGATTTTTCTCCATTCCTCTGGGTCTGCCCTTAGGCAGTGGCTGTCTTCTTGGTTTTTGGCTATGGCTCCAGGGCTCCAGTCACTTGGCCAGATGACTCTTACAGGGTGGGCATCCTGCTTTGATGGGCGAGCAGTTTTGGCACAGTCAAGGGCGGCTTTGCCCACGCACATCCCTTCACAAGTCCTCACAAGCCTGACCAGGGTCTGTAAGGATGGAAACAACAGCTTTCTATGTGAGCTTCTGTTTCTGTGCATGCTCACCAAGAGGAGTTGTCACTAAGGGTCATCCTCCTGCTTCCACCTCCCCAGTGCTAGGATTACAGGCCTGCACCAACATGCCCTGTTTCAGGCAGCCCTGAAACCCAGGGCTTCACACATGCCAGGCGAGCACGTTTACCTTTTTATTATTATTATATATTATGTGCATTGGTGTTTTGCTTGCATGTCTGTGAGGATGCCAGATCTTGAAGTTAGAGACAGTTGTGAGCTGCCATGTGGGTGCTGGGAATTGAACCTGGGTCCTCTAGAAGAACAGTCAGTGCTCTTAACCGCTGAGCCATCTCTTCAGCCCCCCTCCCTTTTTTTTAAACTTTATTTTGAGAAGGAATTTTGCTTTGTAACCCAAGATAGCCTCCATCTCACAATCCCTCTGCCTCCCCCTTGGTAAAATCACAGGCATTCCATACTGAAAATTTTTCTGCTATTCAACTTAGGTTTTCTGGCTTGGGCCCTATAGATTGTACTGTTTATATATATATATGGTAGAGGCTGGAGAAATGGATGGCTCAGCAGTTAACAGCAGCTCTTGCCGAGGACTCAGGTTCAATTCCTTATACTCACAGGGTAGTTCCCAACCATCCTTAATCTAGTTCAGAAACTCTGACATTTTGCAGGGCACCAGGCACACATGTTAAATACATGCTGGCAAAAGATTCTTACATATAAATAAATCTTTAAAAAATAGTGTTTTGGGGAGAGGGTAGTGCATAACTTTAGTGCTAACACTTGGGAAGCAGTGAGTTTGAGGCTAGCCTGATCTACAGAGCAGGTTCCAGGATAGCCAGGGCTATACAGAGAAATCCTATTTCAAAACAAAACAAAACGAAAAAAGTATAGAAAGAAAATACCTTAACAAGAGAAAATCCTGTATGTTAATATTTTTTAGATTTATTGTATTTTATTTTATGCATACAAGTGTTTTGCCTGCCTGTAAGTGATTGGTGCCTGTGGGACCTGAACCCAGGTCCTCTGCAGGAACAGCAAGTGCATCTCTCCATCACTGAGGGCCCAGATGCTACATGTATGTGTGCATTTTATGACCATAGGGGGACACCTGGAATAACACCTCAAAGACTTAGTTAGCATTTGGGCTATGGTAGCCAAAGAATGAGACATTTTTCAGTGAGATATGTCAGAGCTGGAAAGATGGCTCAGTGGCTAAGAGCAGTCTTTTAGAAAACACTCTTTGATTCCCAGCACCCACAGCGCAGCTTGGTATTGTCTGTTGCTGCTAGGCAGGCAGAGGCAAGAAGATTGAAATGAGTTTGAGGCCAGCCTGGTTTACAGAATGAATTCTTGTATTTTTAGCACTGGCCTGGCATGTGTGGGGCTTGAACTTAGTCTTTAGTACTGCTGAGGGAATATATATATATATATATATATATATACATATATATATATGTATTTGGCTTGAAACAAACCTTTAGTTCCAGTGCTTGGAAGGCAGAAGCAGTCAGGTCTCTGGGAGTGCAAGGATGCCAGCTCTACATAGTGAGCTCTAGGACAGCCAGAACTACACAGTCAGACACGTCTCTAAAAAAAAAAAAACCAACAAACTATTTGTTTACTCTGTGTGTGTAATGGACACCTGAGGGTGAGCATGTGTGGAGGTCCGAGGGCAGCGTTGTTGGGTTGCTTCTAGGGACCCTACCACCATATAAATTCTGGGGGTCAAGCTCAGGTCATCAAGATTGGAGGCAAGTGTCCTTACCAGCTGAGCTGGCTTCATTTTTTTTTAAAATTTATTTTTTAAATATTTATTTTTTTATTTTATGTGAACTGGTTTTCTGCCTGCATGCATAACTGTGTAAGGGTGTCAGATCTTGGAATTACAGACAGTTGTTAGCTGCCATGTGGATGCTGGGAATCGAACTCAGATCCTTCGAAGAATAGTCAGTGCTCTTAACCACTGAGCCATCTCTCCAGCCCTTTTTTTTTAAAATTGTGACAGGATTTCCTGTATCCCAGCTGGGTTTTGAGTTAAGTAATGAAGATGACCTTAAATTTTTTTCTTTCCTTTCATTTATTTATTTATTTATTTATTTAAACTTTTATTTATTTATTTTGCCTTGGTGTTTGCCTGGAACTGGAACTACAGACAGTTGTTAGCTGCCATGTGGGTTCTGGGAATCAAACCCGGGTCCTCTGGAAGAGCAGACGGTGCTCTTAACCACTGAGCCATCTCTCCAGCCCCTATTTTTGGTTTTTTGAGAGGGGATTTCTCTGTAGCTTTGGAGTCTGGCCTGGAACTCCCTCTATAGGTCAGGCTGGCCTTGAACTCAGGATCTGCTTCTCCCTCCAGAGTGCTGAGATAAAAGGTCTTTGCCACCACAGCTCAGGGACCTTCAATTTCTAATCCTTCTGCCTCTACTTCTTGAGTGCTGGGATGCTGGGATGCTGGGATGCTGGGATGCTGGGATGCTGGGATGCTGGGATGCTGGGATGCAAGGTATAAGACTCCATGAGAAGTTTATATGTCAGGGCTGGAGAGCTAGCTTAGTGGTAAAGAGCACTTATTTCTCTCCTGGAAGACAAAGATTAGATTCCCAGCACTCATGTGGTAGCTTACCACTGTCTGTAGCTCTATTGTGATGTTACTGCTAGACTGCTGAGGCAGGAGGATTGGCATGATGAGTTCGAGGCCACTGAGAAATGGAGTCAGTATCTCCATCTCTGTGAAATCCAGCACCGTCTACTGGCATCCTGGAGCACCAAGTGCACACGTGGTGAACAGACACATAAGGTGAAACACAATGTACAAATTAAAAATTAAAACTTGACCAGGTCCTGAGGCAGAAAGCGGATGCCTCAGTCATGCTACGAAAACAATGGGCTAACAACCCCATCCCTAGCCCTGACACCTGCACCAGCTTTGATCGGGGAAATAACAAGAGGAAAGAGACAATGAGTTTTGTTTTTGACTAAGAACAGACGTGAGAGGCTGCAGGTTTAGTTTACACTCCTGTGGTGGGGTTGTTCCAGAAATTTGGTAAAAGTAGAGGAAGAGGCTGAGAAAGGGGATGGCTGTCGTGGTTCCTGGCAATGGCATTTTTTCAGGAATTTGGGTGTTGCCCTTTTCCCTGCTTTTTTGGTTCTGTCCAGTCATTACCCTGGCAATTCATGGCAATTGTGATCTGTCCTGGCACTTGGGGAAGGATGTCCTGGAGCGTGGAGATAGGATTCTTCTTTCTGATTCAGGGTTTTTCCACATAACCCTGGCTGTCCTGGAACTTTCTATGTAGACCAAGCTGGCCTCAAACTCACAAAGAGATCTGCCTGCTTCTGCCTCCTGAGTGCTGGTATTAAAGTGTGCCATCACACTTGGCCTAATTTTTTTAGACAAGGTTATACTGTAGTTGGGTGGGGCTAGTCTTGAATGCCAGCAATCTGAGACCAAGTGAGGAGTTACTAACATGTGACCCACAGGAGGCTTGATTCTGTAGGTGGGATTATAATGAGGTGGAGGGTGGGAGGTGTCTGGCAGTCTCTAAGGTCTCTAATCCTAGCCATGGGCCTCTGTGGATTAGGCAGGAGGTAGTAGATCTGGAAGAGGGAGGCTTTAGAAGTGCCCAGCACTGTCCTTGTAGATGTAACTGTCATCAGGCAGGACCCTGGAGCCTCAGTAAGTATATAACTTCGCCAGGCTGGGGACTGCCAGTGACCTGGTAAAAACCCAAGCTAGTGATGGTTGTGTACACTGCTTTGCCTCATTGAGACCCCACATTGGTCCACAGACTGCTGGTAGAGGCCGATGTCTACAATCTCCCTTAATAAGGCTCCTTGCTGCAATACTTGAGCTAATTCAGGGTTTCTCAGGCACTCCCTTTGTATTTTTTTAAATTATTTATTTTTATTTTATATATACTGGTGTTCTGCCTGTATCTATGTCTATGTGAAGGTGTCAGATCCCCCGGAACTGAAGTCACAGGACAGCTGTGAGCTGCCATGTGGGTGCTGGGAATTGAACCAGGGTCTGCTAGAAGGGCAGCTAGTGCTCCCCACCACTGAGCCATCTCTCCAGCCCCCACCTCTTTTGTATTTTTATTTTAAAAAATTGAGTGAATGGGTCTCCATAGAGGCCAGAGGTGTCGGATCCCCTGGAGATAGAGTTCCAGACAGTTGTGAGCTGCCATGTGGGTGCTGGGAACTGAACTCTGTTCTCTACAAGAGCAGCAAGAGCTCTTAACCACTGAGCCATCTTCCTAGCCATTCAGGGCCCTTTTTCTGGGGCATGTGGCACATCCCTTCCCTTCAGCAGCTCATTTCTTTTGCACTGCATCTTAGTTCCATCCCCAGGACCAGGGTGATGGAAAGAGAACGAACATGCTGTCCTCTGACCCCCTAGACACGCAGACACACACACACACACACACACACAATGCACTGACATACACATATCATCACACCCATGCACAAACACACACATACAAGCACAGACATAGACACACATACATAGAAACACACACAGAGAAATACAGATACACATATACTTAGATACACACACACACACACACATACACACACAGAAGGGTCTTTCCCTGAGGGAGGACCACCCTCTGCACTGTGGAAATGGAGTTAAAGTTCTCTGAAGAAGCTGCATTTGTCTTCAGGAGCACACCACCCTCTTGACCTTGGCTGAGTAGAACACGGCACTTTGAGAAAGATGAAGGGTATAGGTCGAGAGAGTGATTATCCCAGCTGTCTTCAGTCCCATGTAATAACCATTTACTACCCGCCTCTCCTATGACCTAACATCCTCTTGACTTTTAGAAGACATTCTTGACACTCAAGGGTGTAGCTTCCATCACGCTAAGAATTCGATTAAATAGGTTTCTCAATTCGAGATGCTGTGCTTGCTGTGTGGGAAGCTGGGTGTTTCATTCCTAGCATGTTATAAAGCAGGATTCAACACATACCTGCAATTTCCTGCTTGGGAGGTGGAGGCAGGAGGGTCAGAAGTTCAGGTCATCTTTTGGTCACATAGAGAGGTCGAGGCTAGTTTGGGCTGTTTGCAGTCTTGTCTCCTGGTTGCTTAATTTGGCACTCTGGGGGCAGACGGGGGTGGATCTCTGAGTTCAGCCTAGCATTTCCCATCTGCTGTCATTCACCTACCTAAAGGCCCCACCAATGCATTCTGGTTTTGTTTTGGAACAGGGTTTCATATGTCCCAGACTGGATTACAAACACAATATACAGGTGAGGGTGACCTTGAACCCCTGACCCTCTGCTTCCCGAGTGCTGGAATGACAGACATGCCCCCACCTGGTTTATGCAGGCTTTATATACTAGGTGAGCTATTGAGCCACATCCCTAGCCCTCCATCTATAATTTGCAATGAGTCATGACTTCTCCTTTGTCTTGTGACTATACAGATTGATGTTGCTTTTTCCAAGTGTCAATTCCACAAGTCATTCCAGCTGCCTTGAACTTGAACCTACTCTTGGTCAAGAGGATGGAATCTGTGACCTGGGTGGAGACCTAACGTTCCAGCTGGGCTGGTTCATTCACTTTGTCTAAGAACCATCTCTAGGACAATGGGCTTACCTTATGCCATGGGAAGTGATGGGGGGAATATTTTAGTGAGATACTAGAGTTTCCTTCCAGAGTCTCTGCCCTTGGTACAGAAGTCTGTTAGTCATAGCTACATAAGTTGGTAGGTTTATTTGGCAAGCTTTATTTTACCTTTTCTTCTATCTTTTGTCTAAACATGCTTTCATCAACATTTTGGGGTTACCCCTCAACATTTTGGGCTTCCGTACACTTTCTCTAAAGCCTCACTCATATCGTGTGGCTGCTTGTCAGCCATGTGTTTGACACTGCTCTCCCCCCGCCTCCCCCAGCTTAGATAGCATGGCCCTCCCTTTTTCCTTTTCTCCATTCTCTGGGCAGCTGCTGATGTTTAGTTTGCCTGCCCTGGGGGTTTTTCTTTTAAATGCTAATAAAATTGTCCTTGTGGCTCCAATTGAGTTTATTCTTAAAACTTATTAATGAGACTCAGAACCTCAAGAGAGGACCCCGGTTTTCCCATACATCTCAGCAGAGCTTGGTGTTTGCCATCAGTGACAGCAGCTGGCTCAGCATTACCCCCAGCCCCCACCTACCGAATGTCAGTAGCTCCTCCTTTATTCTATCTACGAGATCCAGAAATATTTCCTGACATTGACAGATGTTCTGTGGGGGCAATTGCAATCCCCTTCCCAATGGAGAACCAGAATGGAATTGCTGGGAAAAATTACCTTCTCATGTGCTCCAGGAACTGGGGCTTTGGCTGGGGCCCCTCCAGGGGTAGGGATGTCAGAACCAGATGCCCCACTTAGATCCCAACAGCCTAACAGACTGCTTAGCCATGTGTTTCCTATCTGCTAGGGGCTCAGAGACCTCATTGTCCTGGAGTCTGTGGGAATTACCAGGCTCTCTCGGGGACAGTAGAAGGGGTAACATGTCAATGATGTCTTCGTTAATGAAGAAACATATCAGTCTGTGAAAGGAAAGAGAAGAGAAGCTGATATTGGGGATACATGCCTGTGATTCCTGCACTTGGGAGGTAGAGGCAGGGGAATTTCAAGTTCAAGACTAGCTTGGGCTACATATCAAGACCTAGACTCAAATAAATTAGTAAATCAATGAGGTGTTGGAGAGATCAGCTGTTAAGAACATGTACTGCTGTTATAGCAGCTGTGGGGTAGCTTGAGATCATCAGTAAAGCCCGCTCTAGGGACCTGATGTTTCTGGCCTCTGTAGGCACACGCACTCTTACACATAATTCTAAAGAAATCTTAAAAATAATGAACATGGGGGCTGGAGAGATGGCTCAGAGGTTAAGAGCGCTGACTGTTCTTCCAGAGGACCTGAGTTCAATTCCCAGCAACCACATGGTGGCTCACAACCATCTATGATGACATCTGGTACCTTTTCCATATACTGTATACATAATAAATAAATAAATCTTTTTAAAAAATGAACAAAATACGGGGCTGGAGAGATGGCTCAGCAGTTAAGAGCACCGCCTGCTCTTCCAGAGGACCCGGGTTCGATTCCCAGCATCCACATGGCAGCTAACAACTGTCTGTAGTTCCAGTTCCAGGCAAACACCAAGGCAAATAAATAAATAAATAAAGTTAAAAAAAATGAACAAAATACATAAAGAAATGAGAGACTGGTCAGTTAGTAAAGTAGTTGTTGTGTGAGACTGAAGATTTGAGTTCTGATCCCAAGAACTCACAGAAGAGCAGCTGTGCCTTTAATCCTAGTACGTGGGAGCTGGAGGGTCCTGGAGCTCCCTGGACTGCCAGCCTTGCAGAACTGATGAGCTCTGTTCAGGGAGAGACCCTGTCTCTGGAGACTTTGAGGACATGGCTCAGTGGATAAAAATGCAATCCTGAGGACCTAGGCTCAGATCTCCAAACTTCACACAAATGCTAGGCAGGTGTGATGCTCCAGACTAGCTGAACTGGTGAGCTTTGGGTTCAGCTGGGCAGCCTGGCCTTGATCTGTAAGGTGAGGAATGACTAAGGAAGACACTTGATGTTAGTCTATCATTTCCAACAACATCTCCCCAACACATGTGACTAGGAATACATGCACGTGCGCGTGCCCACCACCCAAGGTAAGATGGAGAACTGAGGAAGACACCTGTACCTTTACACACTTGTGTGTGTACACTCTTGCACAAATGTGCATAATACTCAAACAACAAAAAAGTGACTGAGGGTAGGATCTTGGCAGGTGTGGAAGACTGTGTGACGTCAGGCAAGTCCTCTCTGGATTGTCATGATCAAGTGCCATGGGTTGGGAAGGTGTCCAGAGCCTCTGTGGCCTGCAGCTGGTCCTGCCCTATGAATGTAGAGCACATGTTTTCACTCTTGAGATCCAAGCAGGGCTGGGTTGCTACAGAAGTTACCTAAGAATTTTCTGGAAATGTGAAGCTGCAGGGTCCTGCCACACAATCTTGTCATTTTAAAGTGCTGAGAGCCAGTGTGGGGTCTATGTCTAGAAAGGACACAAGTCAAAAGGTTGGGAGGGACTTTGAGGTGGCTAGTTTCTTTAATGGCCTTTTGTTTTGGGCTGACTGGGTTCTGATATTTTTAGAAAGTTTGATGTTTTCTTCATCTCACTCGAGGGGGCTGGAAAGATGGCTCAAGGCTAAGAGCACTACCCACACAAGTGTAGACACAATGAAAAGAAAATAAATGGTGGGTGTGGGACACCTACCTTTAATCCCAGATCTCTGTGAGTTCAAGGCTGGTTTGGTCTACAAAGTGAGTTATGGATAGCTAGAAATACAAAATGAGGGGCTGGAGAGATGGCTCAGTGGTTAAGAGCACCCTCTGCTCTTCCAGAGGACCCGGGTTCGATTCCCAGCACCCACATGGCAGCTAACAACTGTCTGTAGTTCCAGTTCCAGGCAAACACCAAGGCAAATAAATAAATAAAGTTTAAAAAAAAAAAGAAATACAAAATGAGATCCTGTCTCAAAACAAACAAACAAACAAGTATTATATATACATACACACATATATTAAAAACAGAGTTTCTCTGTGTAGCCCTGGTTGTCCTGAAACTCACTATGTAGAATAGACTGGTCTTGAACTCAGAGATCCACCTGCCTCTGCCTCCTGAGTTCTGGGATTAAAGGTATGCCACCATGCCTGGGTTGTAAAATAAATGTCAAAACAAACAAACAAACAAAAAAAAAACAAGAAAACCCCCTAGGGATATTAAAGAAACATCTATGGGGGTGATGAAGGAAGGCTTAAGAGAAGTTATTTAAAAATCACAGGGCATAAAGAGATAGCTCTGTGTTTAAGAGCACTCACTTTCTCTTCCAGAGTACACTGGTTCAATTCCCAGCATTCACATGACAACTCACAGCTATCCCAGGGGATCTGATGCTCTCTTCTGGCTTCCTTGGGCACCAGACATAGATATAGTACAGACATACATGTAGGCAAAACACCAATACATATAATAGATAGATAGGTAGATAGATAGAATAATAAATAGATAGATAGATAGAATGGTAGATAGAATGATAGATAGATAAAATATAGATAGACAGACAGATAGATAGATAGGTAGAATGGTAGATAGAATGATAGATATATAGATAAAATATAGACAGATAGATAGATAGATAAATAGATAGATATTCAAATGGCTTCAGCCAGGCTAAAACCAAGCAGGACCTGATTCCTCACCTTTCTAATGAGCTGTCGTCTGGCCTAGAGAAGTGAAGGTGAGACAATGTTTTCCAGCTAAATTTCTCAGGCAGGCCATAATTAACAGCTAAAGACATTATGAAAAAGTTCTCTGGTGTTTCAAGATGTGTCCTCAGCTTATTATTTGGTCCCCTTTATAAAGCTTCTTTTTTTAAAAAAAACTATTTATTTTTATTTTATGTGAATTGATATTTTGCCTGCATGTATAACTGTGTAAAGATGTCAGATCTTGGAATTACAGACAGTTGTTAGCTGCCATGTGGATGTTGGGAATCGAACTCAGGTCCTTTAGAAGATCAGTCAGTGCTCTTAACCACTGAGCAATCTCTCCAGCCCTTTATAAAGCTTCTTATAGAGAAAATTCTGACAGTTAAATGCATCAGAATACCTATTGTGTTTCTTGGCATTCTAAAATAATTTTTTAAAAAAGATTTATTTATTTATTATGTATACAGTATACAGAAGAGGGCACCAGATGTCATCATAGATGGTTGTGAGCCACCATAGATGGTTGTGGTTGCTGGGAATTGAACTTAGGACCTCTGGAAGAAGAGTCAGTGCTCCTGACCTCTGAGTCATCTCTCCAACATGCATTCTAGAATAATTCTATAAAATAATTGGATAACAGCTAAAGGCCTTTAATAAAGATTGAGCTGGGGCTGGGTGCCGCTCAGTGGTGGCTTCATTTGCATAGCATGACTGAAGAGGGCTTCTCAGCACACTATAAAGAGGCAAGAAACAGGGCGGTGATGTGCTTTAGCTGGTACAGTGCCTGATATCAAAGCATGAAGCCCCAGCATCCCACAAAGTAGGGGTGGAGGTGCACCCTGCCATCCCAGTATTTGGGATGTGGAACTGTTGTGGAATATTTGTACACTGTGTGACTGGTGTAGCAAATGGCTGAATGACCAATAGTTAGGCAGGAGGTATAGGTGGGATTTCCCGGCAGAGAGAGATGTCTGGGAGGAAGAAGGGAGGAATAGTCCAGAGAGATGAGGTAACGAGCCATCTGACAAATGTAGATTATAATAAATGGGTTAATTTTAGTTATAAGAGCTCGTGGGACAAGCCTAAGCTATAGTCTGAGCTTTCATAATTAATAAGAAGTCCTATGTGGGTTATTTATGAGCTGGTGGCCTAAAGAAAATCTAACTACAGGTCATTTTCAGCTACATAACAAAATTTGAAGCTAGCCTGGGCTACTTAAGTCCCTATGTAAAATACAAGTTGGAATTTTGTTTTGTTTAACTGTTTTTCTATAGATTTATTTATTTATTGTTATGCATATGACTATGTTGCCTGCATTTATTTTTGTGCATTACATGTGTGCCTGTTGGACCCTCTAGAACTGGGTGTATAGATGGTTTGAGCCACCGAATGGGGCTAGGGATCAAACCCAGGTTACCTTAACCTTTGAATCTTTCCAGCCCCTGGAATTTTGTTCTTTGACCTTCCTCTTCTTCCTGGGTCCTGTATTTTCTTTTCTTTTCTCCTTCTCCCCACCTCTTTCTTTCTTTCTTTTTTTAAAGATAGGATTTCTCTGTGTAGCTCTGGCTGTCCTGAAACTCACTCTGTAGACCAGGCTGTCCTGGAGCTCACAGAGAGCTGCCTGCCTCTGCCTCCTGAGTGCTGAAACTAAAAGAATACACCACCACTGCATGCTGGGATCTGTGTTTTGCTCAGAATCAGCCCCATGACACACCTGCCCCCTGCCAGCCCCTCCCAAACAAAGCTATACTGCAATGATGCAGTGGGAAGATGCCAGGCCTGGAGATGGCGCTGTGATGGTAGATGCTTCGCAAAATTATCAGAAAAAGAAAAAAGGTAGGTAGATTCTTCTTGTAGCCTCCAGCATACTAGGGAGCTGACACAAAGAGGCAGGGTCTCTGTGGTATGTAAGGCTTGTGTGTGCACACACATATTACCCTGAGATATCACCCTCCTGCACACCCCTTCCTGTCTTCTTTCCTGGTTCACTCATCCTACATACTCTGCTTTCCTTGGCACACTGTCTCCCTCTACTGCTCAGATATGACACAGCCTCAGAACCTTTGGCTCTCTCACCACAAACCCAGAACAGCAGGGAAATCTTGGCTGTTCAAGTCTTACCAATGGGGCATTTCTTTCTCTTTTTCTGTGTTGAGATGTGGGCTCACTTTGTAGCTCAGGTTGGCCTTGAACCCCTAACCATCTTCCCTGTGCTGAGATTGTGTGTGTGTGTGTGCCACCACACACAATCCTGCTTTTCTTTTTTCCCTCCCCTCCCTTCCCTCCCCACCTTCTCTCAGACAGGGCTTCACCATGTAGCCCTAGTGTAAATCACAGAGAGCTGCCTCTGCCTCTTGCATGCTGGGATTAAAGGCTCCGGCCAACATGTTCTGCTGCCTCCGGCTTTTCTTAACATGAAAGGATGGTCTGTGGCAATTGCCCTGGTCTAGTAGACATAAATTATTATCTGTACCCCAGAGAACTGAGCCCTGAATCAGGCCATCTGTCACTGACTGCAGATCACCTCCTCGGGGCTGGCAGAGTGGGCCAGGTGAGTTTCCTTGGCTCTGTGCTGGGGCGCTTTTCCGAAATGGCTGATTTCCTCTGAGGAGAACACAAGTCTTTCAAGGCTGGGATGCTGCAATTAGTTTAGAATCCTGGTAGACCCTGAAAGCCCAGAGGTGGAGGAAGCAAGTCCTCTTGGCGTTGTTTTCCCTGCCACCAGCAGGGGGTGGTAGAGCCCCACGTTTCTGCTTAGATGGGCCATGTTGGAGGGGAAGGGGATACAGGTGAGGGCTCCCTTCCTTCAGAATCAGTCACTCGGTCAGCTGTGAAGAACCTGGGGGCTTGGGCTCAGGACATCCCACCTGGGACTTTGTGTCTTTCCACCTGACCCTTGTAGTTAATAAAGTAAGGATGGGCCAGACAGAGCTCTGAGCCTGGCCAGGTGTAGCCCATCATGTAATGCAGGCTGGCCCAAAACATGCTATGTAGCCAAGGATGGCCTTGGATCTTCCCTCTTTCCAGTGTTGGGACTACATGCTTGCACCAACACACCTGGCCCTGAAGCTGACAATGGTCCCTGAGACAGTCTCACCCAAAAGCTACACAGAGAGAGCGGTGAACAGCAGGGACCTGGTTTTCTATCCATATTTGGAGGACAATAACACCCATGTCAATTTTTGTGTTTTGTTCTTTTTATAATATTTATTTATTTAATTTTATGTGAATTACTGTTTTGCCTACATGTATAACTGTGCAAGGATGTCAGATCTTGGAATTACAGACAGTTGTTAGCTGCCATGTGGATGCTGGGAATCGAACTCAGGTCCTCTGGAAGAACAGTCAGTGCTCCTTACAGCTGAGCCATCTCTCCAGTCCGTGTTTTGTTCTTTTATTGAGATGAGATCTCATGTACCTCTGGCTGGCTTGAACTTTATGTAGCTCAGGCTGGCATGAACCTTACTATGTAGATCAGGCTGGCCTTGAACTTGCAGAGACCTGCCTGCTTCTGCCTTCCTAGTGCTGGCACTAAAGGCATGCACCACCATGCTCCTAACCCACTTTTTCATATACTGGGGACCAGACTGAGGTCCTCTCAGAGGCTACACACTGCAACTGAGTTTCATCAGCCACCATCATTTTTATTATATTATTGTTATATTATTTATCATTATTTTTGTGACCACTTTTTCTTCTCTTGAATTTGTTTTTTTTTATTATTATGAATAAAGTCATATATTTTATCCATGTATCCTTGTTCAAACTCCCTTCCCCCTTCCGCCCCTCCCAGTCACTCTCTCTTCTCCCTATCACTTTATCTCCTCCCCATATTATTATTTTTTAAAAATTTATTTATTTATTATATACGGTCTGCATGTTTGCCTGAAGGCTAGAAGAGGGTGCCAGATCTCATTACAGATGGTTGTGAGCCACCATGTAGTTGCTGGGAACTGAACTCAGAACCTCTAGAAGAGCAGCCAGTGCTCTTAACCACTGAGCCATCTCTCTAGCCCCATTTTTATTATTAATTGGACTTCTTGTTCTAAAATTATTTTTACATATAGGGCATCCTGGCACATACCTTTAATCCTAGTGCTGGGGAGGCAAAGGAAGTCAGAACTCTGTGAATTCAAGGCCAGGCCGGTCTACATGGCAAGTTTCAGGTCAGCCAGGGCCATACTTCAGTTTGTGTATTTTAGGGTCTAGAGTGATGGTCAGAGGTTAAAACCCCTTCCTGATTTCCAGAGGATCTGGGTTCTGTTCTTAGCGTTCACAGGAAGGAGGGTCAGGAGTTATTTTCAACTATCTAGCAAGTTCAAGGCCAGTCTGGGCTTCATGGAATCCTCTTCCAAAAAGCCAAGACAGGGCCTGGGGAGAAGGCTCAATGGGTAAAGTGCTTGCTGCACAAGCATGGAGGTTGGAGTTCAGATCCTCAGCACACATTAGAAAATCCAGGCCTGGCAGCACGTGGAGAGTGGAGATGGGGCTCATGGCGCTTCCTGGCCATCCATTTAGCCACAATGGAGAACTCTATGTTTAGTGAAAGACTTGTCTCAAGACATAAGGCGCAAGTGGGTGTGGTGGTGCACACCTCTGGTCCCAGCATTCAGGAGGTAGAGGCAAGTAGATCTCTTTGAGTTCAAGACCAGCCTGGGCTACATAGTGAGTTCTAGGATAGCCAGGGCTATATCGCCCTTTCTTTAAAACAAACCAATTAAAAAATAAGATGTTGGGACTGGAGAGATGGCTCAGAAATTAAGAGCACAGACTGTTCTTCTGGAGGACCTGAGTTGGATTTCCAGCATCCACATGGCAGCTAACAACTATCTGAAATTCCAAGATCTTATATCCTTACACAGTTATACATACAGGCAAAACACCAATTCACATAAAAAAAAAAAAAAAAAAAAAAAAAAAAAGGTGTCAGAGCTGGAGAGATGGCTCAGAGGTTAAGAGCATTGACTGTTCTTCCAGGGATCCTGAGTTCAATTCCCAGCAACCACATGGTAGCTCACAACCATCTATGATGACATCTGGTACCCTCTTCCATATACTGTATACATAATAAATAAATCTTAAAAAAAAAAAAAGAACTTGGGCCGGAGAGATGGCTCAGTGGTTAAGAGCACTGACTGTTCTTCCGGAGGACCTGAGTTCAATTTCCATCATCCACATGGCAGCTAACAACTATCTGTAATTCCAAGATCTGACACCCTTACACAGTTATACATGCAGGCACAACACCAATTCACATAAAAAATATTAAAAAAAGAACTCAACAAATTAATACTTAAAAAAAAGAAAAGTAAATGAGTTTGAAGGAATTCCCATATTTGAATGCTTGAAATGTTTTTTTTTTTAGTATTTATTTATTATGTATACAGTTTACAGAAGAGGGTACCAGATGTCATCATAGATGGTTGTGAGCCACCATGCGGTTTTGCTGGGAATTGAACTCAGGACCTCTGAAAGAACAGTCAGTGCTCTTAACCTCTGAGCCATCTCTTATACATTGTTTTGGCCATGGTGTTTTGTCATAGCAATAGAAAAGTAACTATGAGAGAGCAAGACACCCAGTGCCCAGCATCAACCTCTAGACACCCAGCGCCCACTTCAACCTCTAGACACTCAGTGCCTGCATCACCCCCTAGCCTCCACATTTTCATGCACAAGGGAACACAGCTGCATACACATGTATAACACACACATGCACACACACACACACACACACACACACACACACACACACACACACACAAACCCCAAACTGAAAAAATTAGACCAAGACCACATATCCAGACCAATGCCACAAGACAAACCTCAGGCTGGTCCCCAAACTTCAGATCCCTTTTTGGTCATGCTCCTGTCTCTAAATGAGAAGTGTGTGTGTGTGGTACTGTTCCAGGACACCCTAAGACTCCAGTCCTTTACACGGGTCACTTTACGGACTCTTCAGAGTGTTGGTTAAAGCATTGTCCCAAAATACAGATAGAGACTGAGGCTCTGGGAAAATGATTGGCTTCTTTAAGAGCAATAACACAAAGACCAGTTGGCGAGGGGCTGGGGTTGACCCTGAACAAGGGTTTGAGCTTGCTCTTACTGTAGAACCCATAGTGTAACCTGCCTGCACTGCTTTATGCAAACTCTCAGGGTGCCATGTACCAGCAGGGATGCCAAGTACCAGCAGGGACCTCTTGTGAACACAGCTCCCAGGATTGTCCCTCCCAGTCCTGTGCCACAGCTGTAGCCTGCTACAAGTGTCCAGAGAGACACAGTGTCCAGTGTTGACTGGCCTCCCTGACTACTCCAGCTCACTTTCTGCTCATGCAGTCTAGTGTGTGGTTTCATCAGTCTGTGCTGTGCATAAGACTTCCAGGTGCTTCTGTTGCTAGGAGAGGATAGATACAGTTGGTGCCTACTAAATGCACAGGTGCTGGGCTGGAGCCTCTCAGTGGACCACTCATCCTTGAGAAAATGCTTAAAGGATAGGGCCAGAGAGGGATGAGAACTCTCTGCCCAATATGGTGCTGTTGGTCCCATAAGCTGGGACACAGACAGAATGGCTTCTCAGTGAAGGGATGGGTCTGGATTCTAATTCCACCCCAAGCCTGTACAAGTGAAAAAAAAATGGCTGCCACATGTTAGCATTTCCTTTGTGATAGAGTCTCTATTTCCCTGTTCTTTGCTTTAAAATGTTTATTTTATTTTATTTTTTTAAAAAACACTTTTATTTATTTATTTGCCTTAGTGTTTGCCTGGAACTGGAACTACAGACAGTTGTTAGCTGCCATGTGGGTGCTGGGAATCGAACCCGGGTCCTCTGGAAGAGCAGACAGTGCTCTTAACCACTGAGCCATCTCTCTAGCCCCCTAACATGCTTATTTATCTAGAATATGTAGATGGATTTTTTGAGCTTCTAGCTCCCTCTCACACATACACATAAAAAATGATATGGAGACTTCGTATTAATTATAAAAGCTTGACCTATATGGATGTTTTGCCTGCATGAATGCCTATGTACCATGTGTGCCCAGTGTTGGTGGAGTCCAGAAGAGGGCATAGAATCCTGGAACTGGAGTTACAGATAGTAGTGAGTGCTGAGGTTCGAACCTGGATCCTTTGGAGCAGCAGCCAGTGCTCTTAGCTGTAGAGCCGTATTTCCAGCCCTCTTCTTTGGTTTTTTGAAATAGGGTCTAGCTGGGCATTTGTGGTGTACATCTTTGTACCCAGCACTTGGGAGGCAGAGGCAGGCAGATCTGTGAGTTTGAGGCCAGCCTGGTCTACAGAGTGTGTTTCAGGACGATCAGGGCTATACAGAGAAACCCTGTCCCACCAAAATTAAAAAAGAATAAAAAAAAATAGGGTCTTATAAAGCCCAGGTTGGCCTCAAACTTCCTATGTAGCTAGGATGACCTTGAACCTCTGATGATCCCAGAGTTCCACACATTCAAGGCAAGGCTTTTCCCACTGTATCTCATCTTTAGCCTCATTGTGACCAGTTACCCCAAAACTTCATGGTATAGGACAAATGGTTTTGCTATGCTTATTTGGACAAGGTATGGTGGAGAACCTTACCCCTGCTTTATAGTATGTGGGGCCTCAGTGGAGATATTTTATTGGATGAGAACTCAGTACCTGGTATTGGAACTCTCTAAAAGCATCCTCACTCATGTATCTCACAGTTTATACCAACTCTGTGGGGAATCAGTGGGGTTCCTGACCAGAGTGCCTGTACAGGGCTTGTTTCTCTCACTATGGTGGCCAAGTGTGGTCAAGCCTTCCACCTCAGCTCCACCAGAGAGTTCTGATGAACATGGTGAGGCACCCATGGCCTACTCTAAGCCAACCTCCTGCACCATACAGTGTCTCTTCTGCTTTCTTCTCTGTATTACAATCTCTGCAGTCTGCCAGACTTAGCTTTCCCTCCATGAGGGTTTATGGGGATGGGTAAACACTACGGATAGATGCTATCAACAGCTGAGCATCTGAGGGCCGTGACAGCTGGGCTGAAGCCTAGGAGACCCCAAGGGCAGTTCAAAAGTCTCAGTCAGCCTCCATTCCTCCTCACCCCCTGCATTTTTTTTTTTTTTTTTTTTCCTGCTCAGTCATGTTCGCAACTGGCAGCTTCCTGCCTTTGAACTGGAGACTGTGTTCCTGGTGGCCAGTAGGGGGCGAAAGATACACTGGAGAGGTAGCTTTTTGACATGCCCTATAGGACATCCCACCCAGGAGCTTGACCCCTTTCTCCCAAATGCATGACAAGTTAATGATGGCTTCCTGTGTTTCTACAGCCATGCTGGTAAGGCCCCAGGGAATCCCAGGGCCAGTTTTGCCAATGGACATGGATTCACCCTTTCCCTAGTCTGACCTCACACAGAGGAGTGAGGGGCACAGTCTCTAGGTTATTTCTCCTTCAGCTTCCCAGGGTACAGGGATAACAAGCCTGACTCAGACATCTTATTGTGAAGGATGCTACTCTGCTCTGGGCCTCAGAGTTCCTACTGGATGGCACACGCTGAGGGCTACAGTAGGGATGGTGGGACTTCTGAACAAAGTACCCAGCAGGCATTGACAGGCGGTCAACCACAGCTTCCTGCTTAGAAGCCCCCTCCAGAAAGCCCAAGAAGGCAGGCTTTTCACTGTTCCCATAAGTCTATGGTGGATCTCAGGAAACCATGGAGGCAGGCTCAGGAGTCTGTGGTCTCCTGCAGGACTGGGGAGCTGGTGAGGATTGCTGAGCCCCTTCCATCTGGCTCTTGCATGTAGTTCTAGAGGCTTCCTCTTCAGCTCCCCCACAATTGAGGCTATGGAGGAAGGCCGAGGGGAGTTTGAAAGGCCTGCTGCATATCAGAATAGAATAGACTCAGCTGGGAGGGTGTGTGTGTGTGTGTGTGTGTGTGTGTGTGTGTGTGTGTGTGTGTGTGTATGTGTGTGTATAGCTCTGCCCTGGGCCTCCCTGACGGTGCCCTGTGGCTCCATGTTGGATAACTAGAGACAATGGGGAGCATGGGGAGGCACTGTGAGCCAGGGAAGAGGCTGGGGATCCAGATCAACAGCCCATCCTGGGAGGGAATGGGAAGCTCTGCTCCACTCCCTCTAGCCCAGAAGACTCTTCCTTTCTCTGCTCCCTTCCCTCCTGAGCCCTGTGAGCCCCAGGCTGGGCTCATTGTGCCCCTCCTGACCTCTTCCTTGCTGCCCAATGCTGAGCCCATGGCTGCCTTATAATGAGTCTTTCTCTGTCTCACCAGCCAACTCCCAAAAATTGACAGAGACTTATTATTAATTATGAAAATGTAGCTTTAGCTTATGTTTTTTTTAAAGATTTATTTACTTATTATGTATACAGTATACAGAAGAGGGCACCAGATGTCATCATAAATGGTTATGAGCCACCATGTGGTTGCTGGGAATTGAACTCTGGACCTCTGGAAGAGCAGTCAGTGTTCCTAACCTCTGAGCCATCTCTCCAGCCCCTTATGTTTGTTTTTAATTAGCTCTTTTAACTTACACTAACCCATTTCTATTAATCTATGTTCTGTCATGTTCCACCTGTGCTGCTTCTCCTGTGACTCCTGGGGTCCTGATTATCTTCTACTTCCTCTCTCTGCCTGGAAGTCCCGCCCATATCTCCTGCCTAGCTATTGGCCATTTAGCCAATCTCAACAATACACCTTCCCACAGTGTACAAATATCCCATAATACTGCCCTACCTGGTTCACCGCAGATGTGCCTTTCTGGTCATGCCAGTTATGGAGGAGCAACAGTTTCTGTGGATGTCCTTAGCTGAGGACATTTGTCTGCAGAGCTGAGGGTGGCCTGTTGGCTGTCTCAATAGCAGTATCTAACTAATCATGGTAATGGGACTGGAGAGATTGCTCAGCATGTAAGAACACCAGCTACTCTTCCAGAGACTTGAGTTCAATTCCCAGCACCCACACAGTGGCTCACAATTGTCTATAACTTTAGTTCTGGGGATCTGAATTCTTTCAGTTTCCACAGGCTATGCACACATATATACCCTCAAATACACACACACACACACACACACACACACACACAAAACCAATCATGGTCGTGCAGACCTGTGATCCCAGAACCCAGGAGGCTGAGGCAGATGGATTGCTTGCTATGAATTTGAGGCCAGCATAGGACACATAGTAAAACCTTGTCTCAAAATCCCACAAATAGAGGCTGGGCTTGGTGACATACACCTTTAATTCCAACGCTTAGAAGCAGAGGCAGGTGGATTCCTATGAGTTCAAGATCTATGTAGCAAGACCCTGTCCCAAAAATAAAAGCAAGCAAACAAAAACCACATACATAAACAGCCAAATGGGCTAGAGATGTGGCTTGCTTGTTACAATGCTTGCCTCGCTGGCATGAAGCTCTGGATTTGATCCTCAGCACAAAATAAAACTGGTATAATCACGGAGGCCTGTAATCTTAGCACTCTGGAGCTGGGAACAGGAGCATCAGGCATTCAAGGTCATTCTCAGCTCCACAGACACGTTGAGGCTAGCTTGGTGTTGTGAAATTGTTGAAGATGTGTTACATCTGTTTATGCTGTGGAACATTTGTTTAATGTTGCAAAGTTGTGCTGCGTTCTTTTATGTTGCATTTGTTTAACTCTGTGAAGCTGTGTTACTTTGCTCATTTTAAATACCTGATTGGTCTAATAAAGAACTGATCGGCCAGGAGGAAGGCTAGGTGGCACTGGCAGGCAGAGAGGATAATTAGGAGGAGAAATCTGGAAAGAAAAGATAGGGAAGCAGGAGAAGGGGAGGACTCCCACTCACCCACAGCCAGCCATGGAGTAGAAAGAACAGAAAGGTGCATAGAACAGAGAACGATAAAAACCCAGAGACAGAAGGCAGATGAGGATAATTGAAGAAAAGTGGCTAGAAACAAACCAAGCTAAGGCTGAGAATTCATAAGAAAGAATTAATTTCCATGGGTTTATTTGGAAGCTGGGTAACTGCTCTCCCCCAAGAGTAAAAAGTAAAAACAAACAAAACCCCAAAACCCACTGCCACCACCAACAAAACCTCCAAAACAACTACAGCCTGGACTACATGAGACCCTGTTTTTTTTTTTTTAAACTTTATTTATTTATTTGCCTTGGTGTTTGCCTGGAACTGGAACTACAGACAGTTGTTAGCTGCCATGTGGGTGCTGGGAATCAAACCCGGGTCCTCTGGAAGAGCAGATGGTGCTCTTAACAGCTGAGCCATCTCTCCAGCCCCGAGACCCTGTTTCCAACAAACAACTCCCAGAAACTTCAAGTCCTGTTGTTTCTTTTTGTGGTAACATTCACGAGCAACATTCAGCTCTACACTGCATTCTTTTTTTTTTTTTTTTTTTTTTTAAAGATTTACTTATTTTTTTGGAACTACAGACAGTTGTTAGCTGCCATGTGGGTGCTGGGAATCGAACCCGGGTCCTCTGGAAGAGCAGACGGTGCTCTTAACCGCTGAGCCATCTCTCCAGCCCCCTCTACACTGCATTCTTTTCTCAGTCTGCAGAGTGGGGGCGCTAATAAGCGTGGGGGGTGGCAAATATCTTGGTGGCAAAATGACAGGGACAGAGCAGGCACCCAGAAGATGCCTCTGTCCTTGGAGCACTAAGGAGTGAGGTTTCTTTCTCTGTCCCGATAGATCCTTATTGCCTTGCTTCCAAACTCAGGAAGGTCCTGAGACATTGGGGGCGGGGTCTCAAAGCCTCATCTTTTTACAACATATTCTTGTAAAACAGAGCATTGAATTTAGGACGCGTACACATACAAGGCAAGTGCTCTATCACTGAGCCTTATGAGAAGCCCAGGGTCTCCTGTAGCCCAGGCTAGCTTTAAATTCCTGACCCTCCTGTCCCCACCCCCCACTGCAGACAGAGTTTCTCTGTGTCTCTCGGCAGCTGCTCCCAAATAACCACAAAGAGGCTTAATATTAATTATAAATGCTTGGCCAGTAGTTCAGGTTTGTCTCCAGCCAGTTCATACAACTTAAATTAACCCATGTTTCTTTTTTAAAAGATTTATTTATTTACTATGTATACAGTGTTCTGCCTGCATATATGCCTGCCAGCCAGAAGAGGACACTAAATCTCATTATAGATGGTTGTAAGCCAGCATGTAGCTGCTGGGAAATGAACTCAAGACCCCTGGAAGAGCAGCCTATCCAGGCCCCTAACCCATATCGGGCTCGAAACTCCTCTGCCTCTGTCCTCCGTCTTCCCAGCATTCTCTCTGCCCCCTCTGCTTAGCCATTGGCTAACTTTTTATTAACAGTGAGAGCAATACATATATACTTACAGCGTACAAAGATTGTTCTACAGCACCCCACCTCATAGGTGTTGGGGGTATAGGCATGGACCACCATACCCAGCATTTTTTTTAGACATTAATTCTCTAGGTAGCCCAGGCTAGCCCCAAACTAACTATCTTCCTGCCTCAGCCTCCTGAATGGCACTGGAAGTGTAGTAGGACACCCAAAGTTCCAGGTTTTTCTGGTTTGGTAGACTAAAAAAGAATAAAGGCTATTCCTACCGTACCCAAAACCTCCCCCCACAACCTGTGTGCTTTTTGTGGATGAGCTCATTAACTTTGCACAATGGCCTTCACAGTTGAACAGCTTCACGCCTGTTTTACAGCCTTGCATACAGAGGTCAATGGGTCAAGTGGCTTGCAACGAAGCTGGACTCAAACTGGAGTTTGATCTCACCCTGAGATAATTACAGGCTTGCTCTGGGGTGCTGGCTGCACGGCTGGTTGTGTCCCCATCCAGGGCTCTTTATGTCCAGCTGTGACGCTGCAGGCCAGGAGAGAGGTCTTAGAGGAACATGAGTGGCAGTGTCCCCCCCCTCCCCGGCAAAGCCCCCATCTTAGCAGGAGGGTGGCTCCCGACGGGTGAGGTCAACTGGAGACCCACTGGCCCAGCCCAGCAGCTTGTCTCACAGACATGGCATCTGTCTCCAAGATACTAGGGCAGGCTGCTCCAGCAGGGCCTCTGGCCTCAGCCTCCTTTGCAAAGGTGAAGGAGGGTGATGGGGTGCAGGTAGGAGCAACCGTGCAGCATGAAGACTACCACCCAATATGTCACATGACCTTGACTTTTTACCCCTTCAAGGTTGTGGGCAGGTAGCTTAGGGGCCTGGAGACCCCACGCTCCCCAGGCAGCCTGCCTTAGAGGCCTCAATTCTCTCCTCCTCCTCATGAGGACTTAGTCAATCATAAGCTAGCTTGGTGACTTCTCTGAGCCTTGATTTTCCCATCTTTCAAACTGAGCTGAG
Source organism: Sigmodon hispidus (assembly GCA_004025045.1). Taxonomy (NCBI): domain Eukaryota; kingdom Metazoa; phylum Chordata; class Mammalia; order Rodentia; family Cricetidae; genus Sigmodon; species Sigmodon hispidus. The sequence goes on along the minus strand of PVIH01004690.1, from coordinate 44,808 downwards.
ATCTGCCACTCTGGCTGTTGAGGAACCTGCCTGGTTCCTGGATGGGCACACAGTCTGTAGAAGTCAGCCACATTCTTTTAGGAGCCTGGAGTGGGACAGGGTCCTCTCAGGGTCTCCTCAGCTCCTTTCATGGGATGGGCCTATAAATTTTCCTCTGCCATTGTCCTAACCACTGGAGCTTGTTGTATAAGGAACCCCAATCCTTCTGGTGGGAACCCCAATGCTTCCAGAGTTTTGCCCTGGAAGATTCTCCAGAACCTAGCACTTTCCCATTCTGAGGCTGGGTTTGGTGTTCAGAACAAGGCTATTGACTTTGACTTCAACAGGGATGATGTGGAAAATGGAGTTACAGTCAATGCAGGGATGGGCTGGCGAGTAGGCTCAGCAAGGAAAGGTGACTGCTGCCAAGGCTGAGGACCTAAGTTCAATCCCTGGGACCCAAGAGGTGGAAAGAGACAACCAACCCCCCAAAGTTGTTCTCTACACACACCACACACACACACCACACACACAGAGACACACACACACACACACACACCACACACATACACACACCACACATTCACACTCACACATACACACCACACACACACCACACATACACACACTCACACACACATACACACTCACACACACCCCACACACATACCACACACACACACATACTCTCACACACATACATACACACATAAATGTAAAACATAAAATACAAAGATGAGCCTGGGTGTGGTGTCTCACACACTCACTCACACACACACACTTATAAACTCAATACTCATAAACCCAGCTGAAAACACTAAGATCAAGAGCTCAAGGCCAGCCACAGTTCAAGGTCAGGCTAGAAGATCCTTGGAGGCTTTGTCTAAAAAACCCCCAAACCTACCAGTACTACCACCACCAAAACTACAAACAAACAAACAACAAAGCCAGAAAAACAAAACAAAAATCCCCAAACAACAATAACACCCCCCCACACACAGAAAGGAAGTTATTGGCAGGAAGCAAGTGAAATTGGTGCCTGAGTTGGAATCTCATGAGGGCAGATTAGCTCTTGGGAGGGTATTTACAACAGGATACAGCCGGGGTTGACAAAGAAGCTATTATGGGCATGTGGTGGGGGAGGGGAGGCAGAGATTTGGTGCTGATCACCTATGGGTTCCAGAATGATTCCAAGGTGCAGAAGCATCCGGGCCCTCAGAGCCCCAGTTCGAAGGTGGGGACCAGTCCTAGGCCACTGCAGCTCCTCACAGATCCTCACAGCACCTCCCATCATCAGCCTCCATTCTGTTCTCAAAGGACTGAGATCAGTACCGGCTTCAGCAGAGCACTTACTCTATCGTGAGTGCTGGTCGTGGGGATGTGGGGGTTAGATAGGGCAAAGGGTGGCTGGGGCTCGGGGAGAGGGAGCAGAGGCCAGGTGAATGCTGGCTTCTCACACCATTTCTGTAACCTCGGTTGGTAGGAACCAGCTTGCTCCTGCTTGAAGACACTGTGGATGGCTTGGTGTGGTGTGTGGCTTGGGGTGGTGTGTGGCTTGGTATGGTAGGTAGATGGGGCATGGTTCTGTTCACCTGAAGACCTGGCTAGTTAGCTTTTTGTCAGTTTGGCACAAACTAGGGTCACCTGGTGAAAGATCCTCAGGGACCCCAGCCCCAAGAACTCACGCACAAGTCCCAGGCTGTAAATGACATGAGATAATTTTAATACACAGGCACCTGTGGGTCATCAGCAGCTTCAGCTAACTGAGCGCCCGTACAAAGAACACTCTCTCTTACTTATACAGTGAGAGAGTCTTATCAGCCTAAACATAAAGACATACATCATATCTCATGCTACTTTGAACTACATATAAAATTCTGCTAAGGGGTGATGTGGTAAGGTTTAACTTTGGGGCAAGGTTGTAAAGTTTTTGATCCTGGAGGTGCTGTGAATATCTGGTTTGTGTTAAGATTAGACACTCCTGGTCTCTTCACCCTCCCATGGCCTTCCTTATCTTTTTTTTTTTTTTAAAGATTTATTTGTTACATTATACAGAAGAGGGTACCAGATGTCATCATAGATGGTTGTGAGCCACCATGTGGATGCTGGGAATCGAACTCAGGACCTCTGGAAGAACAGTCAGTGCGCTTAACCTCTGAGCCACCTCTCCAGCCCCCTTCCTTATCTTTTTAAGAAACCTTGACTGATATACTGAGGCTTTGCCCGCAGGATGACTCCCTGCTAATTGGCCAAATGATTCCCACTTGTCTGTTCCCTGATATATTGAGGTTTTTGCCCACAGGATGACTTCCAGCTAATTGGCTTTGTGGAAATTTTGAGGTTGGGGTCTTTCACTGGGAAAAGGGAACTTCAACTGAGAAAATGCCTTCATCAAACTGGTCATAAGCTTGTCTGTTGGACATTTTCTTGATTAATGATCAATATGGAAGTTCTTGGCCAACTGTGGGTGGTACCATCCTTAGGCATGTAGTCCTGGGGTGTCTAAGAAAGCCAGTAAGCAGTGTTCCTCCTCCACGGTTTCTGCTTCCGTTCCTGCCTTGACTTCCCTACAGGATGGACTATGAGCTATAAGTTGAAATAAACCCTTTCTTCCCCAAGTTGCTCTAGATCATAGTGTGTTATCACAGTAGTAGACAGCAGTCTAGGATAAGGAGGCCGAGGCAAACAAGATAATTTGGGATCAGGATTTTAAGACTAGCTTGAGGTCCTGTTGCCAAGGGGGGAAAAATGGAAAAGAATGAACTTACTGTTACCTTTTTTTTTCCCTGAAGAAATGTGTATATGTGTTTTAAATATTTCTTTATCATGCATACACACAGCAGAAGAGGGCACCAAATGGTTGTGAGCCACCATGTGGTTGCTGGGAATTGAATTCAGGTCCTCTGGAAGACGAACCAGTGTTTTTAACCTCTGAGCCATCTCACTAGCCCTCTGAAAAAATGTATTTTTTGAGAACCTTGATCTCACCCCATATGCAGTCCCCCTCAGGCCCCTAGGCTCAGGGCTGGGGTGAGGTAGGGAAGGACAGGATAGGAGATTCCAGAGATCCCTTCACCCATCCTGGTCTGGGGGCTGGTTAGACATTCCAAAGGCCAACCCTGGCCCCTCCCACTTTCTTTTGCATCTTGGGGGTTTAAGACCAGGTTAGACCTTCTAGGCAGTGAGACTGGAAGGACATCAGCTCTAGGGTGGGTATGGCTGGAGACAGTGCAGCCTTCCTATAGGTCAGCCTCCCGGCCAGGGTTGATTGCAGGTACTAGTGGAGGTGGCCCTTCTCATTGAAGGGCCTGGACCAGGGACCACGGAGCCACCCTCCCATAGTGGCTCTTGTGTGGGGGAGTGACTGCCTCTTGCCTTGGGCACACTCCACGCCCCAGTAGCAATGACAAGGATACTGGAGCCTTGATGGGAGTGTACCCTCCTGGCACGTGCTGGGTACTCTGTGCACATCATCTTACTCACATCTGGGGCACTCCTCTTGTTCTACTTCAGAGATGAAATCCAAGCAATGTGACTCACCTGAGGTTCTCATCCTTCTGGGGGGAGTCTAGTGAAGCAGACTTATGGTTCATCTTCTGGGCTGGAGAACTTCTAAGCCGAGCCAGGACTTGCCTACTGGTGTAACTGGTGGGTCAAGAGACTTTGAATTCACTCAGCCAATTCCAAATTTTATTGTTGTTTTTTTTTTTTTTTAAAAAAAACTTTATTTTATTTATTTATTTGCTTATTTGTCTTGATGTTTTCCTGGAACTGGAACTACAGACAGTTGTTAGCTGCCATGTGAGTGCTGAGAATTGGACCTGGGTCCTCTGGAAGAGCAGACGGTGCTCTCAACCGCTGAGCCATCTCTCCAGCCCCCTTTATTGTTGTTTTTAAACAAGGGTTCATGTAGCCAAGGGTGGCCTTAAACTTGCCATGAAGCCGAGGATAACCTACTTCCATCTTCTGAGTGCTGGGTGACAGGATTGTGCCACCATGCCTGGCTCAAAAGTACTTATTTAATTGCTATTTAATTTTTGAGACAGGGTTTGCTATGTAGCTTAAATTAGCCTTGAACTTGCTTTGATCTTCCCACCTCTGCCTCTAGTGCTGGGAGGAAAGTTGTGCATCACTCTGCCCACACCAGAAAGCTTTTAAATTCAGAATATCCATCCATCGTGAGATTGTGGGCAAGTGCTTTCTCAGAAGCCTCAGTTCCCCTCTCTGAATAAAAAGGGGAACCACCCATGTTGTAAAGTATGAATGGAATTGTATTTGAAGACGTTTTCTGCGTACAAAATTTGTGGAGCCTATAACCCAACCACCATCATCATATCATCATCACTATCATCCCATCATCACCACCACCATCATCACCATCACTACCACCACCACCTCTACCAGCATCACCACCATCACCATCATCAAAGTCACCATTGGCAGGCTTTTTTCCTAAAGGACCAGTGTAACCCCTGGAACTTCTTGAGATTGTAGTCTGTGTCAGGAGGAAGCCAGTTTGTTGTGTCTATGAAACAACTAGAAAGAATGGTGGAATAAATGTGCTTGTTTGTTTGTTTTGCATTGTAGAGACAGTGTCTCCATATTCGGACTCCCCATGCAGCCTAACTCTCAGAGATCCTCATACCTGTGTCCCCAGTGCTGGGATTACAGGGATGCACTACCATGTGCAGCTAAATGCATACTTGATTTATACAAGCAAGAACTGGTCAGATTCAGCTCTAGGGATGCAGCTGTCTGTCCCTGATCTAATACCTCAAGGCTTTGGAGTTCTGGTTGTGAGCACAGAACTGCTTTGGTGCGAAATTTGAGCACAGCTGTGCATACTGCCACTGATCTGTGTGGATCTGGTGAGTGGGGTGGGGTGGGGTGGGGGTGGAGCTACTTTGTGGCTTCAGCTAGGCTTTTCTGAGGCTCATGGTATAGGCAGAGCACCTTTGATGAAATGACCTTTCTGACATTCGGACACCTGTGTTCTTGAGCGCTCACTGTTGGTCACATCTGTGATAATTAACCCTAACAACAAGAAATGCAATGATGGCAAAGCTAGTTACCTATCCTGCAGTACCAAAGAAATGTCCTGTGACCTGGGCCGCTGTCACTAACTGTCCCTAAAAACCAAAAGCCTGTGGTGGAGACCCCTGTTCCTTACACAGTTCAATTTCATCCTTCAGACAGCCCTGTCACACAGAGGCTATTATAATTACGCATGCAGTTTAACAAGCAGATAACTGAGACTCAGAAAGACTGGACCGCTTGTCTGAGGTCACCCAGATGCCCTGGAGAGGATCTTTAGATCGCTGTATGCCTGTTCCTTTCCATCTTCCCTGGTTAAAGGGTCTGGATCTTGTAGAGTTCCATCCACCCCGGGGACCTTAGCTTGAGCCCTGTGCTTGGCACACCTTCCAGCCTTTTCTATGCTTATTCTGTTCCTCATTCTTACCAGGCTAACTTCCTGGGCCTCCTAGGCTGGGCCTGACACAGTCTAACTCTTCCTAGTGGTGGTGGCCAGGGCCCTCTCCAGTCCTCTGGTTTCCCGCCCTCTGCCCGCCTTCATGTCCTATGCACTGGCCCAGCAGGTCTGGCTGGTAAGTGACTCATACGCCAGAGCTGTTTGCAAGCCTAGCCAGGCCTGCCTTGGGAGTCTGTGTGTATCAGAATTGGGGCTCCTGCCTGCTTCACCAGCAGCTTCCACACCAGACACTTCTCCGCTGGAAGCACCTGCCCCAATCGCTTGCATCTTCTTCCCTGAGGACCACATTTGAACTGTAAGCAATCCAGGTCAGTCATTCTCTATGGTTAAACCCTCTCTATCTTTGCAGGCTTAGAAGGGGCTCTTAGATGTGATGGAGGTGGTGAGGGTCTCCTGTGTCAGAACTCTTGGGCTTTTGGGGTGCCTAGCTCTCCCTCAGATGGCAGGGAGGCTTGGAAGTACCTGGCAGTCTCAGAGAGGACCTTGTGGGCAGTTCTTTGGTGGTGACCCTGACACTTGGCACATCCGAATGATGTGGGTGGAGGGACATGGAAGGAACTACAAGCACACGTGTGTGGTGGGAATTCCCCTACCCTGTTGCTAGGTTTAACAGGCTTCAGAACACCTGTTCAGCCTTATCTCTCTGTGTCTGGGAAATTGAGGCTCTGAGGTCCCAGAGGAAGCTGAGGTTGCTCAGTGGATGGGTAGCAGGGTAGCTGGACACTAGCTGGTCCATTCCTGGTCAAGTTCAACTTCCTTGCCGTTCCATACCTGTTTGTTTCTGCCTTTGTTCTCATCCTAGTGGCTGGCCCTGCCCTGTCCTGTTCCTTGGATTTTGAATCTGGAGGGGAAGGCAGCAGCTTATACAGTTTCCTTGGCAGAGATTTTACCGGCTTGGGGTTGGATGGCATTTTAAAGGTCACTGGGCGGTCTTGTCCTGAGTCCCTTGACAGGTGACTGTTTAACCACAGCTTGAATACTTCTGGTGATAGATAGCTCAGTGCTTTCTGAAGGAGTCTCTTTCATAGTCTGGTCAGTGTCTGGCCAATGATAACATAATAAACTCACTGGACCCTTGTTTCATGTTTTTATTTGGCCGACACGGTGTGGCACATGTCTGACGCATTTAATCCTCCAAAATCTCTACTGAGTATGTGTTACTTGATCATAGTCCCAGGGAGGTGAAGTAACTTCCTGAAGTTCTCATAGATCAAGAAAAGTGGGGCTGGGATTTAAGGGGAAGGAAAGGTGACCGTGACAGAGGACAAGAGGGACCTGTCTGTTGCTGCTGCCTCCTCCTCCTCCTCCTCCTCTTCTTCTTCTTCCCATTATTGCCATTTCTCACCTCATCTTGCTTTTTTTCCATGAAGGGACTCTCTATGATCAAGAAGGTAGTGTCTCACCCAAGGCACGTCACAATACAAAGTCAGCCCATGTTGCTGGTCCCCTAGGGCACTCATTGGTTACCTGGACAGGGTGGGAACAACCACCCCCATGATGACTGACACTCATGATGACTGTCCCCTAGAGAGGTCAGATATGGTGCCTGACACCACATAGCTTTGAGGTTCTGGTCTGGAGGACCCTGGAGAAGTGCCAGAGGTGGGTTGCCTCTTCCACTGAGGCCCACCTTGTGACTATCATCCATCTTCCTTCTGTCCCCCAAGAGCTGAAAACTTTGGGGGTTTTAGAGGGTGACCCTTGATATCCCTGTCATTGAGAGCCATCCCTATGTCAGTCTGGAGGATAGTCATGGGGAGGGGAACACAGAAGGGATCTACTGTCCCGCTTCCCTCCTAGTGACAGTGGTATCTACTGCTTCTGCACTGCCGTGGCTACCAATCTACGCCCTGGGCACTGCCATGTGTGAAGCACAAGCCACACAGAGCTCTCCTGATGGCCACATTTCACCGAGAGCTCTACTAGTGATGACTAGGGTTACTTTAAAATGCTGGGATGTGGTGTAATCCCAGAACGCTGAGACAGGAGGATTGCCATGAGTCTGAGGCCATCCTGAACCTGTTTCCACAAGGTCCACCTCCCTTCTCCTTCAAGGCAACAATACAACCCAACAAAGCCCAGACCACACAGTATGGGCAGCTGCTCAACCAAGCTCTGCGGGCCCTTTGGTGACTGAGGGCCTTGACATTTAGCTCTGGTGTCTGAGGTACTTTTTTGTTGTTGTTTAAAGATTGACTTTGAACATTGTGAGCACCCCTCTTTGTGTGTGTGTGTGTGTGTGTAGGGGGATAACAAACATGAGCTATGGCACATGTGTGGAGAGACATGTCCTCACCCTCTGCACCATCTCTCCAGCTGGCCTGTGTGACTATTGATGGCCTATGTGACTATCCTTTGTGATGCTGGAACACAGTCTGGGAAGCTGAGACTGAACTCAGTTAAGGTCACAGGGCCATCAGGGGGGGACACGGTATGAAGCAGGTCTTCATGTTCCAGGAAGTGAGTGCGCGCTCCTCCTGGAATGAACATTTTTCCAGGGAGCTGAGCAGGGAGGGAGCCTGTTTTGGAGGGCTTGTGCAGTGGGTAAAATAAAGGTACTTGATACCAACCAAACCTGATGAAGGTTTTTTTAATAGTAAGTGCAGATTTAGAGATTCTCGGATTCCTGAAAGCCAGACTCCAGAACAACTCCCAGGAGGGACGAGGATGGATCCGAGCATGCGCAGTAGCTGCCTTGTTGGTCTCCCCCTCACTGAGTCTTTGGCTCTGGCTAAAGGGCACCCAGCTTCCGTTTCCTCCTTGGTGTGGGGGGGACACCAAGACCTGGGTGTGAAGGGAGAGCGCTCACTCCCCCCTGACTCAGCCCAGTTTCAGTCATCAGATGGCCACTGACGAGGGAACCAGGGCCACAGACAGACTAGCTTCCCTCTGCCACCCCCAACTCCTCTCCTAACCCCATCTCCCCCCCCCAGCAAGCTGGAATTGAATCTGATAAGCATTCCTTCTACCTGATAAGAGGTTTCAGTGGGTTGTTTTTCAGAGCTGCAATGGGGGTGGAACCCCAGGCCTGGAGCCAGTGGGCTGCCTTTGCTCCCTAGAAGCTTGACACTTCTTCATCTTGTGACCTCGAGGAAATCTTTGTCTGCTCAGGGCCTCAGTTTCCCCTTCTGGGAAAGGAGGGTTTTGGTTTCCATCATATCTAAGAGTCCTTTAGCTCTGAGGTCTGAAGTCTCCCAGTGACTCCGGCCACCCTGTCTCTGTCCTAGGCTGGCATAGCCACAGTGCCCAGGAATCTGTGGCTTCTGGTGGGAGGGGAATAAATAACAGCCTGGAGTGAGGGTCACACAAGCCCAAGCCTTTTGGAATAAACTGTGGACACCGAGGGCTCATCTCGGGGCGAAGAGGCCTCGTGGAGCAGGTCCTTTCTATCAGTAGGGAAAGGTCGGCTTGGGTCAGGCGGGGGTTCGGAGCCCCTCTGGGCTTTCCTTGGATGAGTCAAAGGCTCAACTCTGGTCTTCCGGAGCCGGGGAGGGGTGAGCTCTCCCAGTCTGTGAACTTGATGCATGGTAAGTCACTCCAAAGGACAAGTTCCAACCTGGTAGGACACCTGCCTGCCAGTGCCTCCTGTGACCACAATGACATGCTCCATTTATGCCACTGGATGGGTGTCTTTAATGGGGTGGGAAGACACAGACTTCTAGACCCTCCCTCCCTCCCCCCTCCCTCCTTTACTCCTGTAGGTCTCTGTAGCCCCAAGTCACCGTTTATCAGAAGATGACCTTGAAGTTCTGATCTTCCTGCTTCTACCTCCCAAGTGCTGGAGTGGTTACAGGCTTGGACCACCATGTCTGGTACCTGCACTGCTGAGGACTGAACCGAGGACTCCTCAGCCTTTTCTCTTCCTTGCCATGCTGGCCTCGAACTCATGGCACACCACCAGTGCCTGGCCTTTCTTTTCTTTCTTTCTTTCTTTCTTTCTTTTTTTTTTTTTTAAATATTTACTTATTTATTTAATGTAAATAGGTGTTTTGACTACATGTATAACTGTGTAAGGGTGTCAGCTCTTGGAATTATAGACAGTTGTGAGCCACCATGTGGATGCTGGGAATCGAACTCAGGTCTTCTGGAAGAACAGTCAGTGCTCTTAACCTCTGAGCCATCTCTCCAGCCCCTTTCTTTTCTTTCTTAAAATTGTTCCAGCAATTGTGTCTCCTGCCCCCTCCCCCATGAGTCTTGCCTCTCCAACAGGAAACGGCTCAGAGAAAGGGGGGCACATCTTTTCATGATATCTCGCCCTAGAATCTAGTAATGAGATGGGAGGCCTCATGGCTCACATGAGATCTGTCACATGAGATCCAGCTTGAAGAACTCTGACCTGCCAGGATGTCCAGCAGCCTGGGGTCTGAGAGCTCCTAGGCAATGGTGGTGGTGACACCAACCAAAGCCCAGCTCTGTTCCCAGGCCCCACCCTGCAGCCACAGGGCAGGGAGATCACTTGCTGGATACAGTTTATGGCTGTCCACACCCCCTCCCAGCCCCATCTCGGGACAAGAGCTGGGGTTGATGGCATTCCCTGGCTCGGAGCTGAAGGGAAGGGGTAGTGGGATCACCGCTGCTGCTGCTGTCACCCAGCCCACTCAGGTGCCTCATCACACCACACTCCTTATTTCCTTGTCCCTCAGAAAATGTCAGCACACTCTTCCCTGCCTCCTCTGGAATCCCTCTCAGGGAACTTTCAGTAAACAAGGAAACCACATCCAGCTTCCAGCTCCTCCCCCAGGGGGTGAGTGGCTGGGACTGGGGAGCTATGGCCCACTGTCTTCTCTTGTCTCGCTCATTTCCTCTTCCATCTGTCCATCCGTCCATCTTCTCTCCACTCATTTCTTTTTAATGAATTATTTATTTTATGTGCATTGGTGTTCTGCCTGCATGTATGTCTACATGAGGGTGTCGAACCCCCTGAAATTGGAATTAACAGACAGTTGTGAGCCACTATGTGGATGCTGGGAATTGAACCCGGGTCCTCTGGAAGAGCAGCCAGTGCCCTTAACTGCTGAGCCACCTCCCTAACCCTCTCCACCAGTTTTCACCCAGCTATTCACCATCCATATGTTAATCTATCATCTCTGCATGCATCTACCATTCATAATCTCCCATCCATCAGTCTATCCAGCTTTATTCATCCATACATACATCAATCCATTTTCTACATACCTACCTACTATTTATCTATGGTGTACCATTCATCCATCCATCCATCCACCTATCTATCCACCTACTCATGTATGTACCTACCATCCATCTATCCATTCATTATCTATCTACTAATAGATATATATATATCTATTAGTGATATATAGTAATCCATAGTAATATATAGTAATCCATCCACCTATCTATCCACCTACTCATGTATGTACCTACCATCCATCTATCCATTCATTATCTATCTACTAATCCATCCACTTACATCCACCCACCCACCCACCCACCTACCTATCATGCATCCAAAGGCAGTTTAGTGAATGGCTGTTCAGTGCCAGACACTGTGTTCTGGAAATATGACTTTGCCAAACAGACAGGTTCCTGCCTTCAGGGGGCCTAGAGTAGCAGGGATGATAGATAATTTAACAAGCACCACAGTGTGGGTTGATTGTCTGTCGGTCATTTCCTTGTGTGTAACTCAGGATGGTGTTAGCTCCTACCTTGAGGAGAGATTACTGTGATCTGACCAGATCATATATGGAAAAGGCTCAGCACCAGAAGCCAGCAGTGCCTGTGAAGGTGATGATGGTGATGGAGTGGATGACAGTGATGATGATGATGGATGGCAGGGGTAACCATGCTATTGCCAGCTCCAGGCCTGACTCAGATGAGCTGCTGCATCCACGACCTCCTCTGGGAAGGCTTTCCTCAGAGGCAGCAGAAGTGGCAGGGATAGTAACATAGGCCAATCTCAAGCCAGCTTCCCAGGATGGGTCAGGCCATGAAGAGAACCACCTCCACAAAGGGCCTGGGTGCTGTCCTGCTGGCTGGCAGCTGATGTGAAGGTTTAAGGCATTCTGCAGGGTCTGGGACACCAGAGCTGCACAACTGTCTGCCAGGCAGGAGCGGGGTGTCCTAGTACAAAAGAAATCAGGAGGCTAAGAGACATTGACTACCCTTTTCTTTGTCTTTGGATTTGAGATAGGACCTCCCTGAATAGCCCAGGCTAGCTTGGAACTTGCTATGAAGTCCAGGTTACCCATGATTGTATGATCCTCCTGTACTGGGATTTCAGGTCTGTGTTACCCTAGTCTACCTCCTGACTGTCTCTGTGGGGTACAGGGGTGGGGAGGAAACAGGCAGAAGCAAAAGTGCAGGGAACCAGGGGCGCAGGTATGGGTAGAGCCAGAAAGGGTGCCAAGGGGTTCCTTGGGATCGAGAGACTGTGGACACATCATTCTCATGTTCTGCTAGATTCCTTGTTTCTAGAAAGATGCACAAGGATGGCTTGGCACTTGGGGAATATTTGATGTGTGTCAGGTGAGGGGACTGGGTGTCCTGAATCTACAGTGATCTATATCCAGACAGATGTCCAGCACTGGCACCCATGCCAACCATGTCCAGAGGAACATGGGAATATGGCTAAGACCCTTCCCACTCCCTGTCTCAGACTTTTTTTTTTCTTTGAATTTTTTGAGACGAGGGCTCTCTGTGTAGCTCTGGTTGTCCTGAAACTTGCTTTGTAGACCAGGCTAGCCTTAAATTCACAGAGATCCATCTGTTTCTGCCTCCCTGGGATTAAAGTTGTGTGCCGCCACCACCCAGTCAAGACTTCGTTTTTGCCTCTGCAGAGTAGGAATGGTAATGTTGATTCTGGGTTATCCAGTAGGTGGAGAGTTAAAGGCTTTAGTACTTAGAAGGGACCCAGGAAAGAGTGAGAACCAGGGCCCCGGGACTTAACTTCATGATGGAGTGCTTTCCTGGCATGAGCAAGCCCTAGGTTCAAGTCCCTGCTGCAGAAAAATAAATAAGAAAAGAAAACAAAAATGTGAGCCACATATCTGAAGTGACACTTAAGGGTGCAATTCAGGCCCAAGTGGCTGAACCCCACTTGTGAAATCTGGAGGAGGTAAGAGGTTAGGACGTTGTAGAGCTTACTTACTGTGTGTCTCAGGCAGACTGCTTGTCTTCTCTGGGCTTCAGTGCTCAGAATTCTACTCTAAGCATTTGTAAAGCTTTAGAGGTCTTGGGAGGAACAGGCATGTCAGGACTGTGAGTCTGAGCTGGTGGGGGATCCTGGGCTGTATGAAGCGCTGGGCTCAGGTCCTCCTTTGGGTTTGGACCTTGATGTGCTGGTCCTATCCTATGTGATCATTTCACTGTGCCTGACCTGCAGGCTGACAATCCCAGTGCATATCATTCCCAGGAGAATGAGCTTTGATCTCACTTGCACATCTCTGGTTATGTAGCCGACCCCTCTCTGGGCCTCAGTTTCCATATTCATAAAGGAAGACAAAGCCATTGTCCTGGCAGGGATGCCTGAGGGCCTGGTGCACAGTGAGTCTCTGTGAATGGGAGGGATCCAGCAGAGCTTCATACAAGGACTAGAGGACTGGATGTTAATTAGCACTGGGGCTGATCCAAAAAGCCAGTCTATAAAACCCAGGCCTGCAGCTTCTTGGGTGCTGCTGATTGGAGCTTATTTGAAGGGTGCAGCCACATAAGGACCCATTGTTCTGAGTGGGCACAGTTTTATGACTCTTAGAAAGCGTCTTTCATCTGAGGACCAGGGAACTGGTAGAGAGTCTCAGCTCCGGGTGGTGGTGAAGCCAGGGACAATGGACGTTTCTGGGGCTCGTGCCAGGCCATAGCTTTGGCCACTGTCACGGCAGGCTGGCAGCTGCACAGCCTCCTCCCCAGCTGAGGCTGTTCCCTTCTGGAGACCTTGTGTCTGCCCAGTCCCCTGGTTGGGCTCACACTCTTCCTTGCTGTTCCTTTTTTCTGCAGAGTCCTGTCATCCTGTCTCTCCATCCCTATGGTGACTTCTAGAACAAATTCTGGGCTCTGTCAGCTGACCAAAAACTCTGAGCTCTTGGTCAGTGGTAATCTGATGCCAGGAGGGAAAGACCTTGCCTCCTGTCCTTTCTGGCTCTGTGCCCAGGCCCCAGGCGGAGCCACCCAAATCCTTGCTCATCAGAGGCCCCAAGAGCTCTGCTTGCAGAAATCTGAAAGGTTGCAGATACCCAGCTGTAGGTGAGGCAGGGCTCCCAGGCACATGGGCTAGCCCATGAACCTGTAGTATTGTGCTGGTGGGCAGAGATTCTGAGTATCCCAACATCTGCCTCTGAGGCTCCTGGTTCATGTTTACCCCACAGTGACCATTCACTGTGGCCCTTTCACCTTTTCATGTTTGAAGACACAGGAAGGCAGAAGTAGGGGGCTGAGCATCCTTTTGTATATATAACACTCAGGTGCTCCCTTCACCTTGCATGGTGACAGTGGCCAGGACACAGAGAGTACGACTTACCTCTTGTAACAGGCTGCTTTGCTGTCAAGGACCAAAGATGCCCTTGGGAGGGTCCAGTGAAAGGGCTCTGGTGGGACTCATGGTATCTGTGATGAAAGCTGGAACGAGTCTTTGTAATTCAATATCTGTAAAAGTTAATAAAATACTTTTTAGGGTATCCGGGGGTGGGAGATACATTAATAAACACAGATGTTTGCACAGAGCAGGGTAGAGAGACAATATTCTGTTTGCTATTATCATTCTTGTTGCCGTTATTTTTATTTATGTTTGTTTACTGTTGCTTTGTTTTGAGGCAGGGACTCATGTAGCCCAGGCTGGCCTTGAATTCACTAGGTAGCCAAGATAACCTTGAACTTCTGTTCCTTGTGCCTCTAGCCCCTGAATGCTGGGATTACAGGTATGTACCTCTACTTGGTTTATGTGATGCTGGGAATTAAACCCAGGGCTTCATGTGTGCTGGGCAAGAACTCTACTACTAAGCTTCATCTTCAGCACTAATATTTCTATTTTTTAATTTTAATTTTTCTCTAAAACCTCAACCTGCACTCGGCTGTGGTTTCTCCATATGTGAACACTGACTGTGCTCTGAACAATCTTTGAGGTCATAGCTCGGCCTTTGGGCTCTGTAGTTCCACATTCCTGGGGACAATGAGCCAATGGGTTCAGGGTAAGTTAAATGTCCATTCCCTCTGGCCTGCTGTGTGGGGAGGAGGTGGCTCCAGGGTCAGTCTTGTTGGAGGCTCCATCACTATGGGAATGGAAAGCTGAGGTCTGGTGCCTTCTCTATTGCCCCAAGAATTTCATAAAGTTTCAAAGCTTCTAGGACTATTTATTTTTGGTGTGTTATGTGGAAGCCAGAGGCAGGAGGCTTTTTGTGACTTTGAGGCCAGCCTGGTGTATACAGCATGTTCTAGGCAAGATAGGGTTACATAGTGAGACCCAGTTTCCAAACAATTACTAAAACTGGAAACAGTGTGCAGATAATTGAGGAAGACACTGGAAGTCAGTCTCCGGCTTCTACAGAGGCAAACACATGTGCACACATGTACACATGTGCACACATGTACACATGTGCACACATATACACATGTGCACACATATACACACGTACACACATATACACACGTTCACACATATATACACGTGCACACATATACACATGTACACACATATATACATGTACACACATATACACACTCTGCATTCACATGAGACAAATGAAAAAAACCACAAAGTTCTGCAAAATATCAAGGTTTGTGCTGAGTTTGGGGCACAAACCTGTAACCCTAGCCCTTGGAAGGCCAAGACAGGAGGGTTGCCTGGAGTTTGGTGGCAACCTGGGTTGCTGTGTGAGACCCTGTCTCACAAAACACAACAACCAAAAGAACAACCAAAAAAACTATTGGCCTGTTGTGTGATTTTTTTTTGTGTGTGTGGAGATATAAACAAATGTCTGTTTATTCCAAACAGTGTCAATAACAGACCAAAGACATATTTCCACATAAATCCAGCTTAGGAGCATGGGTGGCAACCTCCTGAAGTGCCCAGGGGAGGGAAAAGGGCAGAGAGCAGAGGGAGAATGCTTCTGGAATCTCAGATGAGGGTCTGATAAACTATCACCCCACTGTTTGACCAGAGAATCTGTTTAATAGGATGGATGCTGTGAGTCTTTTTGTTTGTTTGTTTTTTTGAGACAAGGTCTCTGTGTGTACCCCTGGCTGTCCTGAAACTCACTATGTAGACCAGGCTGACCTTGAACTCAGAGGAATTAAATTAACTGCCTCCTGAGTGCTGGAATTAAAGTTGTGTGCCACCACCATCTAGGTAGCTGAGGAGTACAGATCTGCTTTTTCTGGGCCTGCTTTGGATGCAAGTATGTCTGCACAGTGTGTGTACAGTGCCCACGTATGCCAGAAGCAAGTGTTGGATCTGTTGGAACTGGGTTTACAGATGATTGTGAGCCACCAGTGTGGATGCTGGGTCTGAACCTGGGTCCTCTGCAGGAACAGCAAGTGCTGTTAACCACTGAGCCATCTCCCCAGCTCCCTGTGAAAGCCTTGTGTGTGAGCACAGCTGCTCCATTTAAAAGGGTAAGGGCCAGTTGGTACCCCTGGGAAATGTGGGCATTATGTCATGGCACTGAAACCGAGAGAAGGAAGTGACTTGTTTGGTTGAGGGTAAGTCATCTGACTTTCCCCTCAAATTTTATTTACTATTATTATGTGTGTTGTGTGATTGCACAAGTCACCGAGTGCGTGTGGACGTCAGATCACAGTCTCTATAATCAGTCTCCCCTTCTACCTCTGTGTGGCTACTGGGGCTTGAACTCAGATTACTCACTTTGCAAAACAAGCACTTTTAGCTAATGATTTAACTCCTCGCTGGTCCCAGTTTCTGTATTGTGTGTGTGTGTGTGTGTGTGTGTATGGGTGTGTGTGTGTACATGAGAAGTTTAGAGGACAACTTTTGAGCATCAGGTTTCTCTTTTCACTCTGGGATCCAGGGATCAAACTTGGGTCGTCAGGCTTCGGGTACAAATGTCGTCACCCTTGAGCCATCTTGCCAGCTCTGCTTGACTTTGCAAAAGTCCAATAGGTTTCCACTTCCCACTGGCTGCCCCCTCAAGGACTAGAGAGAAAGCTGCTGGCTTCGTGGTCTTTCACCCTGGGCACTGTGATGTGTTTCCTGCCCACAAGGACACTGTCTCTCCAAGCCATCACACAGTCAGCAGAATCAGGAAATTTATATGATACCTTAGTGCTCTAATCTTCAGATATAATCAAGATTTTCCAGTTGTGTGTGGTCATGTGAGGCAGCTTATGCTGTCTGAATATTTCCTGATCCTGTTAGAGCTGCCTGATCACCTGGGTACATTTACCTTTTGGGGGTTGACAGATACTGTGTGAGACCATGAGCTCCCACATAGCCTTTCTTTACAGTGTGTGGCTCTGGCGGCCCATTGTAGAGTGTAAGCTGTTATAACTCTGTTTTGTTTCTTCTATTGCCTGTATCACCAAACAGGGCAGGAGGCTGGACAGGGCTGCATCCTATTGAGAAAATGGGACCCAGTAGAAGATGCTCAATATCATGACAAGGGCAAAATGAGGGCCTTCTGTGCACTCTCATTTATGCTGCTATGGGAGGGTGGTCATGGGGCTGGGAAGTCTACTTCCTTAGCCACACATCATCATCTTCTCCTTCTCTTCCTCCTCCTCTTCTTCGAGATAGAGTTTCATTAAGTAGCCCCAGCTATCAGGGAATTCACTATGTAGACCAGGCTGGCCTTTAACTGACTCACACGAATCTGACTGCCTCTTGCTCCTAAGTGCTGAGATTAAAGGTGAGTGCCACCATGCCCAGCCCTTATATTTATTTATTTTTATATGTTTGTGGGTGTGAGCATGCTATGGCTCATGTATGGATGTCGGAGGACAACATATGGGAGGGAGTTAATTCTCATCTTCCACCTGGACGAAGGGTCCTGGAGATGCACCTCAAGGTGGTCAGGTTTAGAGATTAAACACCCTGTCTGTGTGCTGATACATCTTGTTGGTTATTTTTTAATTTTGTCTTATTTATTTATTTTTAGACAGTTTTTTTTTTTTTTTTTTTTTTTTTGAGACAGTGTATCCCTGGCTGTCCTGGCACTCTGTGAGTCAGGTTGGTCTTGAACTCACAGAGATCCACTGCTTCTGCCTCCCTGAGTGCTGGGATTAAAGGTGATTAATGGTCTTGCCTGGCTATTGCTGACTTTTTTTGATCCCTAATGAGGCTGGGTTGTCAAGAGAGAATCACAGTGGGAGACAGAGGCAGGGCTTCTGTGTTTCCACCTTGGCCTTGTTAGCAGCTTGCTGAAGAACTCAGGCCTTTTACTCAGAGAGGAATCCAACTTCTGTTCTTGTCCCCAGACTTTTTCCCATTCTGTCCCTTTTGTGGTTATTGAAACCCAGGAGTCCAGCTGTCCAACAGATACTTGTTGATGCTGCAGCAGCTTCTGTCATTGGTGTTGGAAGGATGCTCTGCCCGACTCCAGAAACTGAGTCTAGGGCAGGTTATGGGGGCAACTTCCTTTGCTATGCCTGAAGGAGACCATGGGTTACTTGGGAGCCCAGGAAGGAGTCATTTGAGAAAGTTCTAGTAATGCAGAGATGCCCGGAAAGCAGTCATCCAATCTGCCTGTGATTCTAGGGCCTGAGAAGCTGAGGCAGGAAAACCTCAAGTTCAAGACCAGCTTGGTTGATAGAAAAAGATCCTGTCTCAAAACACCAAAGTGAAGCAGGTCTACTAGGATGTGAGAGGAAGAGGCTGGAAGAGCTTGAGTTCAAAGCCAACCTGGGTTATGTGAGACCCTGCTCAAACGAAACAAAGCAAAAGCACTGGAACAAAGTAGTCACGTGATAAAAAGCAGTTCGTGTTGTGTTTGGCATGGAACAGCCAGGTGCTGTCCAGGCCACAGAGACAGTGAGTACAAAGGGCCAGAGATGCCCTTTGAATATCGTCATCTGTTCTGTGAGCTTAGAATGTAGAGTTGGAACAGCCAGGCAGTGGTAACACATGCCTTTAGTTTACTTGGGAGACAGAGGCAGACAGATTTTCGAGTTCAAGGCCAGCCTGCTCTACATAGAAAGTTCTAGATCAACCAGGGCTACATAGTGAGACCCTGCGTCACAAAAATAAAACACTGGGAGTGGCGGTGTATGCCTTTAATTCCAGCACTCAAGAGACAGTGGCAGGTGGATCTTTGTGAGTTTGCGGCTAGCCTGGGCTACACAGTGAGTTCGGGACAGCCAGGGCTACACACAGAAGCCTTGCCTCAAAAAATCAAACCGAACAAAAATATAAAGAAGTAAAAATAAAAAGAATGTGGAGTTGGGTGAAGGTGGGGGCAGGAGACATGTAGGCATACTCAGAGAATAAGGTTGATAGGTAGGAAAAAGGCTGGAGGCTGTGCTGGCCCAGACTGTGAAGTCTGTGGTCTCATTTCTTGTCAAGTATGTCTCTTTGGCAAAAGTAGAGAGCAGAGAGATGTTGAAGTTAAAATGTTAAGTCACGGGGAAAGGGCCTGGGAGTCAAGGGTGCATGGGGCTGGCAGAGAGGGTTGGCTGGTGGAGAACATATTTGTGTTGAAGGGGCCTGTCCCCTGAAGAACATGGCCACGCCCCAGGGAACGTGACCCAGCATCTCTTAGCTGTATTTGGAGCAGGCAACCTGGCTTTTTATGGCCAAGCTCAAGGGTTGGCTACCGGTTAAGAGCAACTGCAGAGAGATTGTATGGAGAGCAGGCTGAAGCTACCAGCTCAGTTTGTTTCCTCAGCAGGTGGTTTGCAGCATGGAACCTCAAGGGTTAAATGGGTGAAGGTTTGGAGGTGTCCATTTGAAATTCACGGACTCTTCGAATGTTGTATAGAGCTCTGTGGGCACAAGAAGCATCTAGACCATAATCTGTGCCTTCGAGTCTGGAACATAGTGCCCTTCAGCTAGGTGTGGTTCAAATTAGCATCCTGTTCACTGTTGCATCTTGGGAGTGCAAGGCATGTGCCCTAGGAATTCTGGGTCTTAGTATAGTTCTGGGAGGGGATGGCAGCCTCAAGAACCTGACAGAGGCTGGGACAGATCCTGACAAGCTGAGAACAGAGACCCAGAGCATGTGTATGTCCCTGGTTATGACTGTTCCATCAAGTCACATTCTGTGCTAATAGCTAAGGTCACTCTGAACTTTTGAGGTTCTTCTTGCTCTGATGGCCTTTTGGAACATTCTCCTATGTTTTTCTGGCCTCGGTACATTAGCCCCTTGCATGGGAGCTCCCTCAGGGCAAAGATGGGACCTGTTTGTTCAAGAAGTCTCCCATCTACCCACAATGGAGCCTGGAGGGTAGCAAGTGTTCAGCAAATATTTGCCACTTAGTGACCAGAGTGAGTGCTCCCTGGTGACATCAGAGAGTTAGGCCCAGTGACTCTCTGTACTATATGTAGCCTATTTATTGGTGTCTCCTTCTCATCCAAGAGTCAAGGAGGCAGGGTCCGGGCCCCACTGATTTCTTTCTTCTTTGGTAGTCCTCCAGGCAGGTGCTTTAAAAATAGTATTTAATTTTCTTTAGATTTATTTATTTTATGCATATGAATATTTTGCCTGCATGTATATAGGTTTGCCACGTGCTGCCTGGTGCCTGAGGAAGTCAGAAGAGGTCCCCTGGAACTGGAGTTATGAATGACTGTGAGCCACCATGTAAGTGCTGGGAATTGAACCTAGGTCTTTTGTAAGAGCAACAAGTGCTCTTCACTAATGAGTTACCTCCCCAGTCCCAATAGAGGACATTAAAAACAAACAAACAAACAAACAAAAAAACAAAAAAAAACAGGGCTGGAGAGATGGCTTAGTGGTTAAGAGCACTGACTATTCTTCCAGAGGACCTGAGTTTGATTCCCAGCATCCACATGGCAGCTCACAACTGTCTGTGATTCCAAGATCTGACACCCATACACAGTTATACATGCAGGCAAAACACCAATTCACATAAAATAAAAATAAATATTTAAAAAAATATAAAACAATTAAGGAGCTCAGGGAATAAAGTGCTTGCTTTGAAAACAAGGAAGACCTGAGTTTGGGTCCCCAGCATCCATGTAAAAAACTAGACCGGGTGCAGGACATTGTAATCCCAATATTGTGTGGTAGAGACAGGAGGATTGCCAGCCAGCCAGGCTAGTGAAACTGGCAAGCTTCAGGTTGAATGAGAGACTTTAAAAGAAGTGGCTTGGAGAGATTCACTCTAGAGGACCTGAGTTTGATTCCCAGAACCCATGTTGGGTGCTTCACAGCTGCTGGCCCAGCGCCTGGGGATCTGATGTCTCTGGTCTTTGTCGGTACCTGTACTCACATGTACAGACCCATAACATGACATAATTAAAAACAAAATAATTTTTTTTAAAAAGATATAGAGAATGATTGAGAAAAAGATCTGACATCAACACAAACACCTACACATATTCACTACACACACACATACTACCACCACAACACCTACACATATTCACTACACATACACATTCTACCACCACTACCAGCAACAACAAAATGCCTTTTCTGTTAGTTTTGTGGCCACAAACACAGACAATGATTTCGACCTACACTCTGTATTTGAACCCATCAGTCATTAGTGCTAACCCAGGAATAATTGCTGATAAGCCTCAGTGTGAATTGTCTCTCACGTAGAGAGGTAGCTACGAGTGTTTAATAACAACAGATAATCTTAATTAGTGACCTGATAACTGTAATTAATTACATCATATCCGGAGGCTCTCTCTGGGATCCTGGAAGAGAGTACTTAGTGCTTGGCAGCCTGGAGGCAAGCAAGCATCTAGGAGTCCAGCTTCACCACCTCTTTGCTCAGGGGCTGGGGGGCTTTGGCAAATGACTCCCATTTCTGAGCCTCAGTCTTGACACTGAGAAATGGGCTGTATCAAAGGCTGGGTGGTGAGGATGTCAAAGCCCTTCTTTGAGTACCTGGGGCTGCCTGGCTACTACCAGAGTCCAGGTTACACCCAACCCTTGTGGATGTAGGGCAGCCACAAGAGGCCTTGTGTCTACGTGGGGACACATCATGAGTCTCAGTTTCTGCAAGGATAGGCCCATGCACCTTTCATCCCTTGCAGGGAACTCCAGATTATGCTGGGGAAGTGAAAGGAACCTGGTGTCTTCAGGATCTTTCCCAGGGCTGCAGAGGAGAGGCGCAGTGGTGTGTAGGGGCTTTCGGTGCCAGACTGGGAAGGCGGAGGTCTGTGTGTGTCCCTGTCGTTGCCTGGGGTCTCTCCACCCCCAGCCTCAGTTTCCCGGAGAGGGAGGAGGATGGGTGGAGAGCCGAGCCCCGCCCCCATCTAGGTTCACGGTTAGGGGAGCTGGGAGGGGCGCTGATTGCAAGCCAGGCCACCAGGGGTTAAGCGGTGACCTCAGCCGCGCGCCCGGGACTGGGCGGGCGGGGTGGGCTGTGCAGCGGCTGCAGGCCGCGGGCCGGGGCTGCAGCGGGGCGCGGGGCTCGGCCCGGCCACCGGCGCCCGCGGCGGGATCGGGAGGCGCGGTGGCGCGGAGCCTTTGTGAGCTGCAGGGACGGTAAGTGCGCGTTGCCCAGGCCCAGCCTCCCGGCCTCTGGCCGCTTTGTGTGTCCGGGTCTCCCAGGTGCCTCTGGGGACAGTCCCCAGCCTTGTATGCGTGGGTCCCTCTCTAGGTTGTGTCCTTTTGTGCCCCTTGAGTGTCCCTCTGTCTGAGTCCTGACTGGCCTTTGTGCCTCGGTCTGTTTTTTTCTCTCTGTGCTGGACCTCCCTCCCAGCTCTGTGTCTACTCGCCCGGTCCCTCCACTGTGGTTCACTGTGGCCCTCCCACGCCATCTCTGACCTTGGGTGTTGTGGGGTCCCCAGTTTGCATGAAGTCAAGTAGTACGCTGTGGCTTCTGTTCTGGGTCAGCCTCTC
The DNA here is from genome assembly GCA_004025045.1 of Sigmodon hispidus. Classification (NCBI taxonomy): domain Eukaryota; kingdom Metazoa; phylum Chordata; class Mammalia; order Rodentia; family Cricetidae; genus Sigmodon; species Sigmodon hispidus. The sequence continues at coordinate 22,401 of PVIH01004690.1, read as the reverse complement.
CCATCTTGAGCCCTTGCCCAAAGGCGGGACAGGCAGGCCTCCCGCAGGCAGGAGTGGAGTGTGGGAGGAGTGGATGCTGGGTCAGCAGCAGGCCATGGGTGCAGAGCCCTGAGTGGCTTTGGGTAGAGATATGAGTCCAGTGGGCTCTCTAAATGGTGGAGATCAGCTTTTAGGGGTGACTTGTGAGAGGGAGCCCGGGTCTAAAGTGGAGGAGGGGCCGGATCTCTCGGTGTTATTAAAGATGGGAGTCATTTAGCTTCAAGAGTCTGAGGACCCCCCCTCCCTCAGCCCAAAGCCGGGAGATAGTACTGGGTGGGTCTCATTTCTGAGGGCCTTTGGATCACAGTGTTTGCGTCAAAGGCTTTGGAATCCCCACAGGGAGACTCCTGCCCAGCCTGCCCCAGGTCCCATCTGTTCCTCTTTGGGTATGGAGACAGAGCAGGTTGTGAAGGCTCGTTAATACATTCAGCCCAGCCCCGCGGCCCTGTGGGTTGGAGCTGAAACACCCAACTATCCACCTGTCCACACAGCATGGGCTTCCACGGAGTCTAGGCTGGGCACTGAGGCAAAGCTCAGGATGCCCTTGTTCTGTAGGCTGCCCCTCCATCCCACTTGTCTGCCTGAGGCTGGGATCTTCCTGACTACTGTAAGCCTTGGTCTCACCCTTGCCCCATCTACAAATGGGTTCACTCCTCATCTCTTCCAGCTCTCATTGGGGGTACCCTCTCTCCATCTAGCCAGACAGGTTTTCCTTAGGACTCTTGTCCCAAGTAGAAAAGCTCCTTTGGAAGGCTCTGAATGCAGAAGCTATGTCTGTTCTTGGTCACTAGTCTGCAACACTGCCTGGTACATAGTAGGTGGTCAGTTAATAGTTGCTGAACCTGGTGGTTCCTACATTTTGCTGTTTCAGGTCTTAACCTTGGGTGGCTGAGGATGTAGCTCAGTGGTAAAAAAACGTGACGGTCTTGTGCATAGTCTTGGGCTCCATCTCTTGTTCTGCAACAAACAAACTAAAACTGAGCAAAGCTGCTGGGCTCCTTGGGGACCTGGGCTATCAGAAGAGGAAGGCCTCTGCACAGACATAGTATCTGCCAGCTGGAAGGGCTGGGTGAGCAGCAGAGAACCCTGGAAACTTCTACGGGGAGAAGATACAGGGTGGCAAGAATGTAATCATCTTAGATAAAACTGAAAAGATAAAGAGGGTGGTTATATAGATGATAATAACATAGCTTAGGTGTCTATTGTACTTTCACAGCCACTATCTCAGTGTTTGATAACAACCCTGGTAATTGGCTGGGAAGACAGTCTACAGATGAGGAAGCTGAACCCATAGTAATGAAGTGACAGCCTGATGATTCTCTAAGTCAGTGAAGGAGCAGGGGCACCAGCCAGAGCTTTCCAACTCCTCATCCTTTCTGGCCTCTGCAGGCTTGTGTGTCAGCCCTTTGTGTTCACACCCTGTCCCAACAAGTCTCTGTCTGGTCCCTGAGAGATCCAGAGTCCCTACAGATTCAAACTCATAAACAATGAGTGTTCCAGGGTCTCTTCCCATCTCCCTAGATCCCCTCAGGCCCAGCTTCTTGTCTGGTGTCCCCAGAGAACACCCCAATCTCTGCCTTGGTGGAGGCCCACAGGGCCACTTTCCTTCAGGGCCCTGGATTGAGTATGTTCTCGGGAATTGTCATCCTTATGGGTTTATGCTGAGCTCGGGGCAGTGCTGTGCTGGAGTATGTCTGGATGCATGAGAGCCAGTGGCTGAATTTTGGGTGTTAGACAGAATTATGAGAGAGGTTGGGAAGATGTTTTAATAGGTAAAGCACTTGCTTCCCAAGTCAAAGGACCTGAGTTTGAATCCCCAGAACCCATGTGGGAGGTGGAAGGAGACTGGTGAGTTTTTGGAGGTCTGCAAGCCAGTTAGTTTGGTATATGATGCCACAAACAAGACAGGGAGCATGCCTGATACAATGATTAAAAAATTGTGAGTCAAGGCTAGGTGTGGTGATGCACACCTTTAATCTCAGCACTTGCAAGACAGAGGCAGGTGCATCTCTGGGAGTTCAAGGCCAGCCTTGTCTGTGTAGTGAGTTCCAGGGCAGCTAGAGCTACATAGTGAGACAATTGTCCCAAAAGAGAAGGGGAGGAGAATGACATGAGGATACTTGATTTATTGAGAGCACCTTTGCTATGGACTGACCAGCCACAGAGGGAGTGACCTTGGCATTGAGAAGAGGAGTAAGCTGTCAAACATGTCCGATAGTTCCTGGTGATGTTCAGGTCGGTCATCTGTGGTTGAGGCTGCTTGAGGGTGGCTTAGGCATTGGTGACCATGTCCCACCTGACAGATTCTGGGAGCTTGTGAGGGAGAGGAGTCATCTGGCCTTCAGATGGTTTGTGAACTCAAGAATGACAGCTGGGTCCTGGACTATGGCTGCTGGAGTCACCCTGTACTGACACATAGAATGCATTGCAGAGATATTCAGACTGGTCATTCAACAAAGCCACCATCAGAACACGGGCACTGTATGGCTGCCTGTGGTAGAAAATGTGCCAAGCACAGCGTGGAGAAGGAATAGCCCTGGAATAGTGTCTGTGCAGGTTCAGTAGCAGAAGCAGCTTCAGTGTGGCTCAGGCACCCAGAGAACTGGGAATCCACAGGCCTGTGGCAGAGCAGACAGTACCAGACCTTCCTCAGGTCTAGAGTTGTGGCATCTTCCTAGCCATCCATAAAGGATGCCTGCAGACCTTGTCCATCGGGCCTTATGTTGGGTTTGCCTCCTTCCTTGTGTGTCTTAAAGTTTCATACTGTCCCCCCCCACCTCCCCCGCTCCTGTCAGGCCTGCCGCCGTTGTTCCAGGCCTCAGGTGGGTCAGAAGGAGCTATTCAGTGTTACTGGGCACTTGAATGGGGAAATCATCCAGCTAGGTCTCATTTTCATTTGAGACAAGTTTTGCTGTCTAGCTCAGTCTGGCCCCTAACTCATGCTCATCCTTGCTCAGATTCCGAAAGCTCTTCCTTCCCTCAGATTGGATGAGAGGGCCTGGTTTCAGTGCATGGCACGTAAAAACGGCTGGTTCAGATAGCCAAATCAACACCCCACCTTTAAACGGGATAGTCTCAATTATCTGCCTAAACCAGGACAAGAGACAGAAATTACTTCTGTCAGTTTCTTTGGTAATGCAGAGAAAAGGAGAAAAAGGAGAGGGTTCAGGGGTGGGGGCGGGTGGGTGACACACCTGCCCAGCTGCGGCACATTGGCCTTGATTTGACAGGGTAGCACATGAGCGCCACCATGCCAGCTTATAGCTTGTCTTACTGTCCTCTATTCCCATCTTTGTTCTGGGTTCTTTTCCCTTTGCTGAGGAGGTGGGAAGGAAAGATGACTATCTGGGGGCCCTCTCCCCCACTTTGCCCTTCTTACTTTGAAGCCAAAGAAGTAGGAAAAGTGTTTAACTCCATGTTGGGGAGGTCCAGAGGTTTGCCGCTGGCTTGTCACCCTGTGGCTTTTTAGTGTTCATAGAGACAGCTCTGGTGCAATGCCAGGAAAGCCCCAGAGGTACACCGTGAGTTTGTGGGGTGCTGGGTACCACACCATTGCATAGGGAGCATGCTCAGTCCTTCTCAGCTGAGAGGTAGATGCATTGCCATCTCCATCCTCTATCACGAGATGAGGCCAGGGCCATGTGGCTGGGAGCTGGAGGTGACCAGAGTCTATTCTGATGGCCCACAGCTCTACTTTACCTTGTGTCCTAGGGCATTGCTATGCTCTGTCCCCAGGCCTGGCCTGCACCGCTGTTGATATCCTGGCAGTTCTTCATGAGGTGGAGAAGATGAATGGTTAGCTTTTACAGATGGCCTCTTGATTACACCTGGCCTCAGCTCCTGCCTGTGTGTTGATTGAGAGGTAGTCTCGGACCGTACGTACCCCTTATAGGCATATCTGCAGCCCAGGACAGTGGGTGGGTTGTGGTAAGCCAGCCTGTGATGGTACCAGCACACGGTGGCATCTGTCCACAGGGAGCCTAAGCTCACGCCCCTCTTCCCCTGTGCTTCTTAGTGAAGGTCCATCTCAGAAGTCCCTTGCTTGGCATGAGGTCCTGAATTGCAGCCATTCGCACAGAAGACAGCCACCTCCTCCTTGCAAATCTCTTGAAGTGTGTGGAGGGAGGGAGCTGTGGGGGGCAGATATTATTCAATTTCCATAGGAAAACAATGGTTAAATCAAGTAGGAAAATAACAGTCTTAGAAGAGAAGGGGAAACATTTCCAACCTGGATCTCTCCCAGAATCTCTGGAGTACTCATTACACAAGGGTTTGTTTTACTTTATTATTTTTGCTTTTTGGGACAAGGTCTCAAATGTAAGCCTTGGCTAGCCTGGCTAAGCCTGTAGATCAGGTTGTTCTGGAACTTGCAGAGATCCACCTGGTTCTGCCTCCTGAGTGCTAGGATGAAAGGCGTGTGTCACTATGCCTGGCTACTTTTATTTTTAAAAATATTCATTTTATTTCTGTGCGTATGAGTGTTTGCTTGTATATATGTGTAGCATGTGTGTGTGCCTAGAGTGTATGCAGAGGTCAGAAGAGAGTGTTGGATTTTCTAGAACTGATGTTATAGATGGTTGTAAACCCCCAGGTGGTATTGGGAACCAAACCTGGGTCCTCAGCAAGAGCAGCCAGTGCTCTTAACTATGGTGCCATCTCTCCAGCCCTTTATTTTACTTTTAATGACATGTGTACTTCATGGTCATTGAAGAAAACTTGGAAAAAAAATAGCCCTTTACCAAACCATCTCTGGATACTCTCTGGACAGGGTAGCATGTACCACTCACTCATGCAGCCGCTCACTTGCTCTTTTGGTCTGAGCTTTATAGCACCCACAATGCACCAGGTCTGCCTGAGCTAGCTCTGGAGAGGAGGGTCCAATGCTCACTGCTGGATAATGCACTTTGCTTCCTCCTCTGTAGAGTCCTGCTAGCACCTGAGTCTCACCTGGGGACCTAACAAGAGAAATGTAGGTGCCCAGGGGAATGCCTGGGCTGAGTGTGAGTTTGGGTAATTGTTATGTGGGTGAGGAAACGCTGCTCTGTACTTTCAAGGTTTGTCCCGAGGCTTGAGAATTAAACTGTCAAAAGTCAGATTGATAAGAGAAGGCATGCTTTTATCTATGAACTTTTTATTACATTTATTTATTACCGTGTGTGTGTGTGTGTGTGTGTGTGTGTGTGTGTGTGTGCTAAATTGAGTGTGTAAAAGTCATTGGACAACTTGCAGGAAGTCACTTGTCTGCTTCTACTTTGTGAGTCCTGGTAATTGAATCATGTTGTCAGGCTTCATGCAAGCTCCTATACCCACTGAGCTACCTTGCTGACCCCGCATATTATTTGATATAGATTTTTCTTGAGATGGTGTCTTATCATACCGTCTAGGTTGACCTGAAGCTTGCTACATAGCCCAGGTTGCCCTTGAAATCATGGGAATCTTCCTGCCTAAATGCTAGGTTGAGGCTAGCCTCCTTTTTATTTAACTTAATTTAAATTTTGGAGACAGTGTCCTGTAGCCCCTGTTAGCCTAGAGCTCAGCTCACTAGCCTGGAGTGACCTTGAGCTTCTGATTTCTAGTTTCTATTTCCTCAGTGCTGGGATGGCAGGTGTGTGTTACCACGCCTGCCCTGCCTGCTCTACAGGACCTGGGTCCTTGTGCAGTCTAGACAAGCGTTCTACCAAATGAGTCACATCTCCAGCCCCATAGATAGCCTTAGTATTATTATTTTTAATATTAACTTTTAAAACCTGTGCTGGGACTTCACAGAGCAGTGGTGAGAACCCTGAAGAAGTTTACATCTCATGGTAACAAAGGATGATAAATTTCAAGTGACCAGACGAGGGTGAAGGCGGAGCGCCCAGGGGTAGTCAATCCTGGGACAAAAAAACCCGACAAAGAAATGTGAGTAGGGGCTGGAGAGATGGCTCAGAGGTTAAGAGCACTGACTGTTCTTCCAGAGGACCTGAGTTCAATTCCCAGCAAAACCACATGGTGGCTCACAACCATCTATGATGAGGTCTGGTGCCCTCTTCTGCAAAACTGTATGCATAATAAATAAATAAATCTTAAAAAAAAAAAAAAAAAAAGAAATGTGAGTAACGTGAGGTTGCGTCAGCCACTTTCCTGTCATTGTGACGACAGACCTGACGGAAGCATCCTGAGGAAGGAAGAGCGTATTTGGGCTTACAGGACAGGGCATAGCCAATCATAGGGGCAGCAACACGAGGCGGCTCCTCCCATCGCATCCACAGTCAGGAAGCCCAGGGCAATGAAAAGGCTGCTGGTGCTCAGCTCGCTTCTATGCCTATTCATGCAGTCTAGGACCTGGGCCTCTGAGACAGTGCTGCCCCCTAATCGGGGTGGGTCTCCCACCTCAGTTAACCTCCTTGGAAGCACCCCTGTGGGAAGGCCATGAGATGTGACTCCTAAGCTTCTCCACACCCTGTTCAACTGACAGTTAGATGGCCCTCCAATCACCAGTTTTCAGTAGGCTTCTCATATAGGCAACATTCCTCTTCTTCCTGTTTGAGGGAGAGCGATTTATGTCTCTGTCAAGAAGTGAAACATAGGCCCTGCTATTAGACAGAAGGGAGCAGGCAGAGAGCATTCCTGTCCCTGCTGCTTTCTCAGGGTATTTAGCTCAAAAGAATTCTTATACCAGAGTGACATATTTTGAGGTAACATTCTTTTTATTTATGCTTTACTTGTATTTATTTTGTGTGCATGCATGAGTGAATGTGTGTGGGTATGTGTGAGCATGTGTGTGTGTGTGTGTGTGTATACACGTACACTGTGATACTCCTGTGGAGGTCAGAGACCAACTTGTGACAGTCTGTTCTTTTCTTCCACCAAGTGGGTCCTGGGGACTGAACTCAGGTTGTCAGACTTGGTAACAAGTGCCATCATGCTGGCCTTGGGGTTGTGTACTCTGATCTCTTTCAGTTTCAACAAGGAGCACGCAGGCTGTCACCCTTTCCTTGTTTCCTTGTGTATCTTCTCTTATGTCAGAGATACTTGCTAGTCAGTTTCCTGTTACTGTGACAAAGTTCCTGAGGTTAGTGAAGACATTTATGACTCACAGTTCTGGTTGTTCAAGGGGATGGTACAGCATCATTTTGGCTCTGATGATGGGGTCAGAGCATGTGGCATCATAATGGTGGGAGTGTGTGTGAGAAAGGAGGCTGGGAGAAACTGAGGTCTCACAGTTCCCCAGGGCCATCAGCAACCTCAGGATGGCCCCTAGGTCTCACTCCCTCAACCTTTATGATCTGTTAAGAAGTCTGCAGATAGTTTATCTGAGTGGCCATGACTTGGTATTTGCCTGGATATCCAGGACTGAGGGACAGACACAGGGTAGGGAGGCCAGAGTTTCTAGGCTAGTGGAGGGATAAATGGATGGAGATGGGTGCTATAGGGGTCCAGGAAGGTTTGAGCCGTACATCTAGCACATCTACTCTGTGCTCCACCTGCCTCAGTCCCCCTGAGTTACCATAGTCACTTGAGGAAGATCTTGGCGAGCTGCTGGACAAGGCAGTAGGCCCCTGGGCCAGAGGGAAGCAAGGCATAGGTATGGGTTGTACTTGGGAGCTGGGATAAATGTGTGAGATAAGATCGGCTAGAACTGCAAGCTAGGAGTGTATGTGCAGGGTGGAGGGAGGGAGGAAGGAATAAGGTGACTTCTGGAATGTTCTTTTGTTACCCTGGTTGTTGGCAGCATCAGTAAGTGAGCCAGTTTGTGTCCCCACAAACTGTGTCAGGGGATGGCTTGAGGGGAACCTGAGGATTTGGCCCAGGAGGTCACATTCAGAGGTTGGCTGACAAGCCAAAGGGGTAGTGGGGGTTGTGCAGGGGCCACATGTGAGCCTGGGAGCCTGCTTGGGAGGAACCCACCCTGCTGTGCTAGAGTGTGGGGCTGAGCTCAGCACTCTGGGAAGATCAGCCTTAAGTCAGAAGTGCAAGCTAGGAGAGACTGTGGGAGGGAGGGAAGGAGGGAGGGTGGGAGGGGGAGTGGGTGACTCTCCAGGCCAGCTACTGTATTTGCGACCTCGAAGATCTTCAGTCTTGCCAAGAGGATGCTAGAAGCATGCGGTGGTTTTCATCTGTTCGGCTTTACATTCCTTCCTGACACCTGTTTACTAAGCTCCTGGATACAGGCACAGGTGCAGAGCCAAGATGCCCAGCTGAGGAAGCTGTGGGCACTTTCAGTCTCTAGAGAATGCAAACAGATTACCACCTAACATAGAGAAAGGGTCTGGAGGAGGGGCTGGGTGAAGGAAGCAAATGTCAAGGTTAGCCCAGAGGAGGGAGGGAGTTGGAGGCAGGGGAATACTGCTGGAGAGCCTGCACCTCTAACAGGAATGGCCTGGCTTACTTTGAAGATCTCTGAGCTATTCAAGTGTTTGGATCAGGGAATAACACAACCAGAATTTTCTTCCCAGGGACATCCTGGGTTGGAAGGGGCTGGAGACAATAAGCAGCCCTTTGAAGCTGGTCCGAGCCCCTGATTACTAGCCTAGCATCTGTCTGAACCTTGCTCACTTCATGTTTCTCTTTCTTGAAAGAGACTGAGAGGTTAAGCAACCTGCGCTAGGTCACAGAGCATAACAGGGAAGATGAAACCAAAGGGTATCTCAGGGCAGAAGCAAGAGGTTGAGCAACCCCAGGGAGGGGTTCTCAAAACAGATCTTTCTGTGGCCTGGAACGCTGTCTTTGAGGTCTCAGGGGCCTCTGGAGATGAGTGGGGTGTGGGGCTTCCTGGAGCCACTTGGTCGGCATGAAAGCTGTCTGGGTGTCTGTTTCCTTGGAGTGTTGGGAATACCATATGGGTCTGGTCCAGGATTCGATTAACACAGGTCACATGAGGCTGTGGAGAAAGGTGGCCCCACTGGGGAGCCGTGTTTCACAGATGGCAAGCTCACACCTCACACTGGGGACAAAAGATGTCAGGCAGGTTTCAGGGCTCTGCCCATTCTGAGTGTAACTACGGTGAGCAAGAGCCTCCCCAGCTCTGGGGCTCTAACGCAGGGGTAGTATGAACATGGGAATGGAGTCCTAACCACAGGCACTGTGGCTCGTCTGGTTGTGTTGTTTTGTATGTAATATGCAGGCTTATCTCCTTTGTACAGCTGAGGCAGAAAGGGTGAAAGCAGCCCAAAGTCACCCAGTGAGTATATGGCAGGATGTGAGCACTGTCCCGTGTGACTCTGGAGTCCTCCTTTGAAACCCCAGAGAGTCCCTGTCAGTCTCAGCTTATCTGGTCATGCGTCTCCCCTGCTGACAGGTCTTCTGGGTAGGATCTTGGAGGCTTTAGTATTTGCTTATCCACTTCTGGGACACCCAGTGTTTCCAATTGTTCCTGTTTTATCCCAAAACCTTGGTGCTATGGTTGGCTTAGTCAGGCAGCCCATGCTGGGGATCCCAGCAGCCCGGATCTCAGTCTTGGGCTTCCTTGGGAGGGTGTGTGCCAGGAGCCTGGAGCTGGGCACCTGGGTACATGCCCCATTTCTAATCATCCAGGACAGCATGGATAATTTTGCCCCCTCCCTTCTCCCTAAGCCTCAGTTTTCCCTTTTGTGAGATGGGTAGATATGTCATCTAGAGTTTCTCATTCCATGTAATTTTCTTTTTAGATTTTATTTATTTATTTTTTAAAAGATTTATTTATTATGTAAACAGTATACAGAAGAAGGCACCAGATGTCATTACAGATGGTTGTGAGCCACCATGTGGTTGCTGGGAATTGAACTCAGGACCTCTGGAAGAACAGTCAGTGCTCTTAACCTCTGAGCCATCTCTCCAGACCCAACTCTTTCTCCTTCTTCTTTTCCTTTTTCTCTTCCTCTTCTTTTTCTTTTGAGACAGGGGGTCTCTGTGAAGCCCTGGCTGTCCTGGAACTCACTCTGTAGACCAGGCTGGCCTTGAACTCACAGAGATCCACCTGCCTCTGCTTCCCAAGTATTGGGATTAAAGGAATGCACCATCATGCATTGGTTCCATTTTCATCATTTAAAAAAAGAAAGTGGGGTTTCCTGTACCCATGCTGACCTCCAACTCACTATGTAGCCAAGGGTGGCTTTGAACTTTCAATGCTCTGCCGTTACTCTCAGAGCTGCACATACACAGTAGGGAGTGTGTCTTGGGACAAAGCTACTTACCACATGGGGACATGGAAGCAGAGAAAGAGAGGAAGGAAGGGGCTAAGGTCCCAAAATTCCTTTCTTTATATATTTATTTTGGTGACAGGGTTTTCTATGTGTGGCTCTCCCTTTGTAGACCAGGCTGGTTTCAAACTCACAAACATCCCCCTGCCTCTGCTTTCCCACTGCTGGGATTAAAGGTATGCTTCACCATGTCCTTGCTATCCCAATATCCCCTTTAAAGCCAATACCCCAATGACTTCATTTTCTTTTATTAGGTTCCATTTCTTAAAGGACCTCCCGCTCCCCCGACACCGCAGGGAGTGACTAGGCCTTTAACCTCAGGAAACATCTACTCTGTAACAAATACCTGACACACTGGTTACCAGGATGGACTTTGGACAGAGGCTGAGCTCAGGTTTCATCTCTCCCACTCTCTAGCCTTGACCCCAGCAGGGCTTGAAAGTCTTCTCAGTCAACAAGTCTCTCTGTCTTCATCTACTCATCAAGCTCTAGGTCTGCAGGACTTCTCGGAACCTTGAACACATGCATTATTCTGTTGTGATTTCCCTACTGTTCTTGACCTCTTGGTACCTCCATTCTCCAAGTGAGTAGCCTGTAATGTATTGCAGGACACAGACGTTGCCTCAAATGTACATATTGATGTGCATGACTCTTCAGGACTACTGACACCTTAAACTCAGACACTCTTGTGGAGTTTGGGGACATCTCTATGAGCTTTGACAACTGAGGACCAATAGACTGTTTCTTCTCCTTGCTTGTCTGAGATTTCACTTCCCTGAACACTGCGTGTAATTGCAACCACAGGCTACCTTGCTGGAATGTCTGGGGTGACCTGGCTCATGGTGGGGGCAGCCACATGGTCAAGGACAATGGGAGAGAAGAATCATCCAGTGATTTCTAGAAGGTTTGGATGCTGCACCAGGAACCTTCTCTAAGCAGGCCAAGTGTGTGCAAAGGTGGCAGGTATAGGCTCATGGTCCTGAGCACTGGAGAACGCAGGAGGCAGAATTCTGACCTGAGTGTGGCAGATGGGGCCCTGGATGACCTGCTAAGAATCTGCTGATCCCCAGGCCTCTTAGGGAGGAATTAGGGGAGTTTGGGTTGTGACTTTTTTGGGGGGGGGGTGGGAATACTGAAGTTGGGGGCCAGGATTTGCTTTCTTTGCAGCAGCCTCCAGCAGCCTCCTGGGGCTCCTCTTGGGTATGTGTCTGATACATCACACTGCACTGATAGCTTTGTGTAGGATGCTGGTGCTTGACTCGTACTTATAGTAATGCCTGGGGCCAGCAGACCTTGCTGGGCCTGGGTTTACAAAGCTCCCGGGTCTTTGGCTTCTTTGTTTGTCCTTCATTTAGAAAGTGTCTGTTGAGACCTCTGAAGAATGGCCTAGAGAGCGTGACTGTTGGGCCAGTCACAGCCTGCAGTGTTGCTTACTCCGCATCTGGTGATGGAGACAGGTGATCATAGAGGAGGTCTAAGCTGGGTTGGGGAAACAGGTGTCTGAAAGACGTCTGAGTCAGACTGAAACCTGAGACACAGCTGGAATTCCCGGGGATCTGAGCTCTAGTACATTCCAGGCTGTAGTAGAGTTCCAAAACACTTCTTACAGGTTCCTGTCATTTTTTCTTTCAGTTATTCATTCCTCCATCTTCTTGGCTCTTCAGCTCTCTTGGCATCTATGTATCTATTTACTTATCTTTCCATCCATTCATCCATTATCCACCCTCCTATCCATCCATCCATCTACCCATCTACCATCAACCCATCCACACATCTAAACATCAATCCAACTTCTATTCATCTTCTGTCCATCCATCATTTACCCTTCTATCCACCTACTCACACACTCATCCATCCATCCTCTCAATCACCTCTACCTACCCACCATACTCCCATCCATCCACCCATTCATCCATCCATCCACCATTTACCCTCCTACCCATCTACCCACCTATCTATCTACCCTTCATCCTCCATTTTCCCATCCACCCACCACTCAGCTCCTTGGCTTCCCAGTGTGTGCTGAGGACCCTCTAGGATCTGGAGGGACAGTGGAAGCACAGTCACTTCCCTTTGGGAGTCCAAAAACAAAGCAGATGGCTGCAGCCCTGAATTTCAGGAGCTCAGAGGGCATGTGTCTAGCTATCCAGTGGTTGTCATGGGAACCTTTTACCCTGGGACGAGGCTTAAACAGTATTGAGAGATTCCCAGGCAGATGAGGTAGGGGACAGATAGCCTTGGGATGGAGATAGAGTCTTGCCCTAGTGAGCTGGAGCAGGTGGGCATCTCTTCCATTGCCAAGCTCAGCTTGCTTTTGTCTTACCTTCCCACAAAGCCTCGTTCACAGATGCCAACAAGCAGTGGCATCAGCAGAAGGGTCAGAGCAGGGCCTCTGAGCCACACTGAGAAATTGTAGGCTGTGCCACTGCAGGGAATGATATTATTACATGCTGTCCTGGCTGCAACAGCAGAACTGAGGGGAGCTAGCCCTCTTCTTTCTCCTCAGCCCTTCCTTGGTGCTCACCAGGCACAGTTGGGGATATGTAATAGTAATGTAGAGATGGTGACTGGGATGCTTAGCCTTTCAATCACGCTGACACTTGTCAGTTGTGTGTCATTGGTTAAGTGTCTCAGCTTCTCTCTCTGTTTAGTTTCTCAATTTGGGGATAATAACAATTATTGCAAGGACTAAGAGAGTCATATCAATGCCTAGAGTATAGTTAGCATCCAGTGAGGGTCTAGGAAATTAAGGTCCTTTGCAGGCGGCCTGGTCTCTATGGGCTGATGATGTTAATAGTCTAAAAGAGGGAAGGCTGAATTAAAATCCCACCTAAACCTCAGACTAGACTCAGCAAGCTGGCTCAGTGCTCTGAGCTCAGGTTTCCCATGAAACCTGGGGATGTGTGTCTGGGGATGATAACTCAAGAGGACAGGAGCCTTAGAACTTGTTGACTCATGTGCCTTGTGGGTTCTCCCTGAGGCTGCTGGGAAACTCAAGTCCAAACAGGCAAAGTGAACTTTGGGTTTGGTGATGGTCATGGGGTCATGCACTGGCCTTAGAGACTAGAGCCAGCTGTGAGTCTATAAGGCTATGTGCTCACAGCCCCAGGTCCTTTGGAAATGGGCCCTTGTGTGTCAGATGCCTGAGGCCTTCACAGCTGGATGCTCTGGCTGGGGTCTGGCCTGGCTGTTTCATTTTCCTTTGGTTTACACACTGACCCTCTCTCCTCCCCTTCCTGCCTGGCCCGTATTCTTAGGTTGGGTGGGGCATGCCTGATGCTCTGCAAGGTTTGGGTTACCACAGGTAAATATTAACCCATATATCTGGCCTCCATCACAGACTTGTCTGGACTGACTTTGGGGGACTTAGATTCCTAACCAGGTAGCTGAATTGCAGGCCTGCCTGAGAGGAAAGGGCGATTATTCTTTGATAGGAATTATATTGTGTTCTGGTCCCATCCTAGTCCAGGACTTTGCAAGAGGACAGGAGGCTAGCCCAGGGTCACACAGTGGGGGTGGCCCTATAACTGTAACTCTTCAAAGTCCCTGCTGTTCGCACATGATTTAGGATCACCCTTGTTCTGTCCGGCGTATCCCAGGATGCTATGGAAATAGGAGGTGCCTGAGGATTGCCCTTCTGCCACACTTTGTCTAGGCTGCTGAATTTCTTCTTGTGAGGTGTTGCCAGGCTTGCCCAGCATACCTTCATGGTGGAACACCATAAGCTTTCCTACCCTGGGTTGGAACCTGGGAGTGACCCCGGGAGAGCCAGCCAGCCATCTCCGGAAGGCCACTTGCTGTAAGTGTTGAGTCCCATTGGGAGCAGACACATGTAGAAGAGTGAGCATGTAGGTTGGGCCTCTGGGACCTGGGTCCCAGCCTCTGAGTTCTTCTGAGATGTGGGAACAGAAGACCAAGTGAAGGGTATTCATGGGAGCAGGTTCTTGGAGGAATTTCTACTTTTACCCAGGCTCTCAGTGGTCACTCCCTGTGGCTGAGAGCCACCGTGGGCTCAGTCTCCTATGGTTCTGGCTTCTGAAGACAGGACAGATAGGGGTCAGTCCGCAGAGGGCCACTTGGAAGTGGGATAAGCTGGGTTCAGGAGAAAATGTTGGCTTTGTCTGTACCTTGCTCATGGTCTTGCAGTCAGAGGTGGCTCAGGAGTTCTACCCAGGAATGTCCCTGTTCCTACCTCAGAGAGGTCATGGCAGAACCCCCAAGAACACAAGTGACTTGCCAGTACTGCTGGGAGCCGGTGGCCAAGGCGTGTGGCCCAGCCTAAGGCCCAGCTGGGCCCAAAGTGGCTGGGTTAGGTTGGGCTTCCTGGATTTCTGGCATGACCTGGAGCCAGTCCTGCATGAAATATTCTTGGGCACATGAGTCATAAGCTAACCTTCCTCTGCAGGGCATCTTATTTTAACTTTCTGCCATTTTCCCCTAATATGGTCTCTTGTGGCTTCCACTTTACCCCATTGGGAGCCTTGTCCTAAAAGTCTGGCAAATGGTGTCCCCTGGAAGACGTTGCCAGACCATGTATGGGCCTAGGTGCTGGAAGGGTCCAAGGCCAGCCAGATGGACACAGTAGAGTCATGTGGCTCAGAGCTGTGCATTGAGGCTGTATCCTGTGAGCACTGGCTTTCACAGGGAGGATGCTGTAAGTCAGGTGTGTCTCATTCCTCAGCCAAGATTCCTCTGGGATAGCTGTCTTCTGAGGAGAGTCTACTGAATTAAAGAGGGCCAGGACCACCTGGCAACACCTTCTCAGGGTTGGGACTGGTACAGGAAGGGAGGCAGTCAGGCACACAGGGAGTGAGGAGGGGGCTGAGACTGGTTGGCCAGGAAGAGGGCAGACATGGAGGGAGTATCTGTGCAGGAGAGATGATCCTCATTCCTAAGAGCTCCAGAGGATGAAGTGGGTCTAGTGGGGTGGGAGGTAGACCACCCCAGGGATTGTGAGCTTTCTGCTGAGGGAGCAATTTGAGCATGTGTGGTAGTGTGGAGGACCACTTTGGGGACCCGTCCCATGCCAGGTGCAGGGCTACGCTCTGTAAGCTCCCTTGGGCCAGGCCCCTTTTCTTTCCTACACACAGTTGTTATAGCTCCAGGAACTATGCGGGGAGCTTGATTGTGGGGCCTTCATGAATGTGGGCTGAAGGGATACTAGCATCTCACAGCAGTTGGGCAGGTCTTAGGAGTGCTCTTTCACCCGGTAAACTGAGGCTTGGGGAAACAGCTTCACAGTGCCTAGGAAGAGATACTGGGTTTGGCATTGACTCAGTCCATTCTTTGCTTCCACTCATCACACCAGGCTCCTTAGGGGGAGTCCCTGTACTGGCTGTCTGGGTCCCTGTGAAGGCTGGCAGAGTGCTCCAGTCATTATTAGCCTACTGTGACTCTGGGACCCTGCCACACCAGGGTGGGGCACATCTCAGGCCAACACTGTGGCAGCTCACAACTGTCTGTAAGTGTGGTTCCAGGAGACTTGACACCCATAGCAAAGCATTAATGGACATTTAAAAAAAAGTGTGTGTGCTCAGTTGCTTCTCAGAATTCCAAGACATCCTGTGTTTGCACAGAGCTGTTTCAGAGCCCTGGGCTGGGACCTGCACCTGTCAGCTTTCTGTTAACGTAGCAGCATGCTCAGTGAGTGCATGAAGGCACCTTGGGATTGATTTTGGCATCTGCTTCTCAGTGATACTGGGCAATGGTTTTGCACCCAGCCTGGGATCTGGACTCCCTTCAGGCAATATGCTTGTCACAGGTGAGGAGCAGGGCAGTTGGGTAGAGGGACAGAAGCAAAGACAGTTGGAGACACTGACTCCCATGGCAGGTTACTGTCCTAGTCGGTCAGTCATGCTGCTATTGACTCTACACCGTGGTCCAAGTGGTGGGCCATTGGCAGACACATGCTTCTCAGGGTTCCAAAGCAGTGGTTCTCAGCCTGTGAATCGAGACCCCCTTGGGTCTCAGCCTGCATATCAGATATTTATATTACAATTCATAACAGTGGAAAAATTACAGTTATGAAGTAGCAATGAAATAATTTTATAGTTGGGGGTTGCCACAACATGAGTAACTGTATAAATAGGGTCACAGCATTGGGAAAGTTGAGAACCCAGGAGGTTCAATGTCAAGGTGCCTACCTCATCTGGTGTCTGTGAGACAGGCTCTGCACCCCATAGATGGCCCCTCCTTATTGTGTTCTCATTTAGGGGTAAAAGACACTTGCTGGCTCTCTGGGTCTCTTACTTTACATTTGATAATATTTATTTTATTTTTAATTATATGTGTGCCTGTGTGTCTGGGGTATGGTACATGTGTACAAGTGCCTGAGGAGACCAGAGACATTTGATACCCTTGGAGCTGGAGTTAAGGGCAGTTGTAAGTTGCCTGAAGCAGTGGTCTGCCATGCTAACTCTGCACTGTGTTAGGAGACTGGTGCTACCCCATTGTCAGGGAGGTGACCAGATGCCCTTGGATCAGAGTTTTCCCTGTGCTGCACAGAGGACACCTAGACTATACAAGCCTTTGTAGGGAGGCCATCTTGTGCATCGTAGGGTTTTTGGCCTCCATGTACTGTCCAGAATCGCTCTATCCTCTGGGGACATTGCCCCTTCCTCATGAGGTTCACTGGCTTACCAGGCACCACAGCACGTGTTTGTAATCTCAGCACTCAGAAGGCTGAGGCAGAAGGACTGAGGCAGGATTATTGTGAGTTTGAGGCCAGTGAGCACTATGTAGCAAGACCACATCTGAACCTTTCTAACTCTAAATAAAAACCACTGCCTTGGCTGGCTCCAGAAACCTGCAACCTTCTTAATTCATTAAGAAGGGACACATTGGACTCCAATAGTGATCCTGTCAGCCCCGAGGAGGAGCAAGCGAGGCAGATGTGCCCCAACCTCCATATTCTTTCTGTGAATATACAATATGTGTCTGTGAAGTGAAAGGGCCTAGGAAGCAGGCTACCTGCTTGGTCCCACAGAGTCTGTGTGTCCTCCTGATGGATGCAGTGGGCGGCCATCAACAGAGACCTGGAATATGAGGGAGGAGCCTTGGACCTGGAGAGTTGAGTTGGAATGCTGGGCAGTCTGCTGGAGCCACAGTAAGCCCTGGAGTTAGGAAGCCCTGGAATGCTTCTTTACCTTATGTTTCCTGTGAACACAGGTCCAAGGCTGTGCAACCTGTTAGCATCTTCCTAGAACCTCATGGCATGCCTGGGCCACAGGAGCCGTTACCACCACCACCACCACAGTCATTATTATTTTGATTTCTGAGATAAGCCCAGGCTAGACCCTTCTACTCACTGTATAGCTAAGGATGACCGACCTTGAGTTCCTGAATGAACCTCCACCTTCCAAGAGCTGGGATAACAGACAGGGGCCATTATGTCTGGCTATTCTACAGTCTTTGGTACATGACCACTGGGCTGTTGGGTGGCTGTAAGACTCAGGCTGGTTTTCCTGCTGTCCCTTTGAGTACATGGGGGTGTGCATGGGAGATGAAACCACTGTCCTTCATTGCCAGGCTTGGGCCTTTTGCTTGTTAGGAGGTGGTGTCCTTGTCCTCTGTGAGAGCTGCTGGCCACAGGGCAACCTTGAGTGGACTTGGCAGGCAGCATCCATGTGGTGATCTGTGCATTGCCCCTGTTCTGGCAGCATATGGGGAGGGAGCCCTCCGTCTCACCTGAGTGGACTTCTCAGACAGTGCATGTCTCTGTCATGGGCATGCTGGTGGGTTTGCTGGCTGAAGGGATTTTGCTGGCCCAAACTTTAGCAAGCCCCCTATGTATGTACATATGTATGTATTGTGCGTGTGCTCTCACGCATGCACACACATGTGTGCATACCTATGTATGTATATATGTACATATATTGTGTGTGTGCATGAACATGCATGTATGTTTATACATATACATGAACATGTAGAGATTGGTGGACAGCTGGCAGGACTCTGTTATCTCCTTCTATCATGTAGGTCCCGGGGATTGAACTCAGATTGTCATCCTTGGAACCCCGCTGAGACATTTCAACAGCTTAAGTAAGTTATTTTTCAGGCCTAACAAGGAAGTGGAGGCCTGAGTCTCCATGTTTTTTTTTTTTTAACTTTCTTTCTTTCTTTCTTTCTTTCTTTATTTGCCTTGGTGTTTGTCTGGAATTGGAACTACAGACAGTTGTTAGCTGTCATGTGGGTGCTGGGAATCAAACCCGGGTTTTCTGGAAGAGCAGACGGTGCTCTTAACCGCTGAGCCATCTCTCCAGCCCCGAGTCTCCATGTTTGTGGCTCTCCCTGGGGCTGGGTCTCTGGGCTTTTGTCTCTGCAGGGGACCCTCCAGTGCAGCCTGTATGGGTCCAAGGACTGGAGGGTCCTCTATGCCCACCCCTAAGACCATGCTCATCGCTGTAGCTTGTATGATGGAAGGCAGCTCATTTTGTCTTGATTTTAGTTTCTGTTTTTCCCTGATGAGCCTCCCCACCCTGACCTGGAGGCATGACTGTGAAGAGGACAGGGGGGCATATGGAGGCTTTGAGAAAGCTGAGGTTTAGCTTCACATTGGGCCAAGCTAGTGGCTGCCCTGGAATGCATCAACTATCTCTCATTACCCATAGTGAGGACTGCTGTGGGTCAGTCATTGTAGGGAGACCTGTCCCAACAGAAACCTCACTATCTCAGGAAGTCAATGATTGGGGTGGGACACTCCAGCCTAGGACCTAGGTGGTCATTTATTTACTCAAGTTTACTGAACACCTACTGAATTCAGGCTCCCACTGAGGTATTTTATATGAATGACTATTTTTATTGATTTATCAATTTATTTGCAGGGCTGAGGCTTAAATGCAGGACCTTCTGCAGCTCATTTAATTCTTTCTGCTTCCTGACTGGTGAAGGCTCTTAGTGGAGGAGGAAGCCAGGGCCAGATAAAGGAACCAGTGTACTCCAGAGCCCCGCCCACTCGCCTGGCCACACAGAATTTGATGGCCACACAAATATAAATTTGGTGACAGACTCATTCTTCTAAAGATAGTGGCCAGGGCCTGACGGTGTCACACAGGACATTTTACGGAATATGTGGCAGGACTGGGGTGGTTTCAGAGCAGGAGGGACCCTGGGGGCAGTGGCTGCCGTTCTCCATTGTGTAAGCAGGACACAGGCAGGGTGGGCTGCAGCTTAGGGCTTTGTGGATTTTGGGGGGGCGGGGAGCTCAAATGAGAACAGGTAGCATCAGCTGGGACATAGGCAGCCTTGTGAAGCATGCCTCTGGAGGGTCATCTCTAGTCCACCCTGTCATAGTTGGTCATGGCAGGAGTCTGGGGAGGTTCCCTGCCTGGGACAAGGTCATGAACTTGACTCTGCCCCAAGACAGCAGGATTCAGGGCCCATTCTTGCCAGGGTTAAAAGCCTTCTGTCCTTGACATCTTCAGCCCAGCCTCCCCCGACCCCTCTTGGGTAGACAGACAGTATCTTTTCTTGGAGTTAAGTACATGAGAGGCTGGCTTGGATCCCGGGGCACCTTGCCAGCTCCTGTGGACATTGGAAGTAGGCAGCCTTGGGGTTTAGTTGTGGACTTGCCGTGGATAAAGTAGACTTTAGATGATTCTGAACCTCAGTTTCTCCTGTGGAATGGTGGTGCCAGGGAGAGTCTGGCTTGGGGCAGGGTCAGAGCCTAGGCCTTCCTCTAACTCACTTCCTCCAGAGATACTGAGCACTGCAGAAGCCCACTTGAGGCTCTCCAGGAGGGACAGTGCTCCACACAGGGTTCACATCTCTGAGTTCAGCCAGCGCTCTCCTGGGCTAGGCGGCTCCAGGCCCTCTGAGTGCCTTGGGCATGCCCCTCTGGAAGTGTCAGACTCTCCTCCCAGCTCACCCTGCCTTGGGTGGGTGAGCAAAGCTGTTTTTAGCTGAGTTTTACTGAAGTGATTTCCTGCTGAGCACTGCCTGGGGTCAGAGTTGAAGACTCCCTCCCTGACAGACTAAGCAGGAGCCTGAAGCTGTAGATTAGAGCCAGATAGATTCCTATGGCCTTCAGAGGGCCCTTTCTCTCTCTGGGTGCTCCTTGTCACTTCCCTGGAAAGCTGAGTGAGTGTCCCAGGCCTTACCCTTCCCTCCTATGCCCGCTGCCCACAGAGCTGATGGGTTCCAGGGTCCTGGCCTCCTTACTGGGCCACATGCTTCTGACTCACCAAAGGAAGAATGTGGTGTTTTGGGAGCAAGTTTTTAAAAATAACCAAAGTCTTTCTCCACCCTGCTCCACCCTTCTCTCCTGATCACTCCCTAGAGAGGGCCAGACTTTTCACACTGGTTTTGGGGTGCCATCTCTTGCTCAGCCCAGGGCATGGTGAGAGGTTCTGTCAAATGAAATATGTGGGTTCAGGCTGAGGCAAGAGGAGGCTTATTCTAAGAGTGGGTGCCCAATGCTGGCCTTCTCCCTCAGGAAACTGATCTGGGAGTAAGGGAGTCCTTCCATCTAACCTACCTTCCTCCCTCCTTCCCTCCCTCCCTCCCTCCCTCCCTCCCTGCTGTTTATGCAAAAAACCACAGCTCTCATCTTAAAGGGACTAAAAGGGAGTTTATTCTGGAGCCATTTTGAGTAACCATGGCCTGGGACCAGAGCTTTTAGATTACCCCAGATTCCATGTTCCAACATGGAAGTAGTTTTATTTTTTTTTTATTTATTTTTTTTTTAAAAAACCTTTTATTTATTTATTTATTTATTTATTTGCCTTGGTGTTTGCCTGGAACTGGAACTACAGACAGTTGTTAGCTGCCATGTGGGTGCTGGGAATCGAACCCGGGTCCTCTGGAAGAGCAGACGGTGCTCTTAACCACTGAGCCATCTCTCCAGCCCCCGGAAGTAGTTTTATGAAGTTTTTGTAGTTTTATAGAACAGAGAAAGTCATAAATCAAGGCAAGGTTTAAACACATGGGTGGGTGCATCGTCAGAGAGTCAGGTATGGAGAAATAGAGGAAGCTTTCCTATAGGCTCAAGATGATATCTGGTGACATCTTAGCTTTTGGATTGGTGGAAGTGTAGGTCTGCTAAGTCAATAGATAGCAAAAAATTTTATCTACTGCCACAAGACAAGATGTTAATTCTAACCTAGGGGGCCAAGGAATGACTGTTTTGGAGAGCCAGACTTAGCCTAAGGTAAGGTACTTGGCCTCTGGACCTGCAACATTCCAACCTCCACAGAACATCAGTGCAAGTCAGCTTGGTCATGAGACGGTGGAGCACTGTCCCTGCAGACGGTGCCTTTCAGGATTTCCTAAGTCTTTCTTTCCTTTTGTCCATCCCTCATTCACTGAGTCCCTCTAACCAATCTGGGTGCCAGACTGTTCCTGAGGCTGTGGCTAGAGTGTTCACCTCTACCCCTGTGGCGGTCACTGGCTAGAAAGGTGGATGTGATTAGAGGCTTGAGGGACTTGTTGTAGCTTAGGTATCTGACCGCTTACATGCTCATGCCTAGAGCTCCGTGTTCAAAACCCAGGACCTCACAAACAAGACATGGGGACCTAAATGTCCCAGCATTTGCAAGGTAGAGACAGGGGGATCTGAAGTTTTAAGGTCATCCTTGATTATGTAACAAGTTCAAGGCCAGCCTGGGCTGCCCGAGACCCTGTTTCAAAAAACCAAATGAAGGGCTGGGGAGATGTCCTAGCAGCTAAGAGGACTTGCTGTTCTTGCAGGGGACCCAGGTTTAGTTCCCAACATGCACATTGGGTTTCTCACAATTTATAGCTCCAGTTCCAAGTGATCCCGTGTTTCCTTCTGGCCTCTGTGAGGAAGAGGCCTAAAAAGATGTCAGGAAGTAATGGATCCTGTGAAGAGAAGGGAAGCAGGGGTGAGGGCCCCATTGTGAGCCATTTCAGGAGGCCACTCTGATAGGATGGCCTTGGAGCAGAGGCCTGATCGGGAGGGAGACAACCATGTGGATGTACGTAGGAAGAACATTCTAGACAGAAGGAACAGCAAGAGCGGGGGCCTGAGGTAGGTGTGTGCATGCTGTTTAGGGAACTGCATGGTGGCTGTGACCGGAGAGATCTGTGAAGGAGAAGCAGAGAGGCAGTGAGGGTCTCATGAGCCAGGATGCCGCAGGAATGTGTGAAGGTTACAAACAGAGGATTGATTTAGCTCCCAGGATGAGCACAAAAGTGCAAGGGAGGAGGGTGTGCAAGGGGGAAGGTGTGCAGGGGGAAGGTGTGC